>KN468997.1:43315-54743 GCA_000787095.1 Periophthalmodon schlosseri | reverse complement strand
ATACTTTTACTTTTACTTGAGTAAATTTTTAAGTAACAAAATTGAGTACTTCATCCACCACTGCTGAAATATAATGAATTTGTCAAGAAAAAAGCCTTCTCCAGTTAAAGTGATGTCTGTAGCATCATGTGTTCCAACTGGTTTAAACACATTAATTACATCTTAACACTGAGAACTTTATAGGTGCCATGGCTGACTCAAACCCACGTTTTTCCAGAGCATTTGAAGTATGGACATGTTATTTGAAAGCCAAAAGTGTGGCTGGATAATCGCCCAGTTAAAATCAATGGAGCTCAACAGTCCCGCCCATGTCAAAGGCCCACTCTCGTTCCAGAATGTAAAAAATACATCCAGCACAGAAACTAGTAATAGAACTACTGCGAATATCATCTACCAAGCAACATACTATATGAAAATACTGCAGATTGAGACTCCAACCCTATTTTAATGGTCCACTTACGATTATCATAACATTATATTTACCTGTATATTTGGGTTTTTTGTATCAAGTTCTCATGAGTTTAAAAATAGCAACTCCAAGGTTCCATGGTTGAACTGTAACAACAAATGGAGTTAATTAGGTTAGTAAGGCATTCAATATTAAAACTGTTTTAATTTCTTTGAACGGCTTCGGTCTCAGGCGCTCAGAGCTATTTGTTCAGTACATTGTAGTACTCAAATGTTAGCTTAGCTCCACATTGCTAAACCCATTAGAGAACCAGAAAGAGCAGTCTTTAAAATACTGCATCTGTGCATAGGACATATTTAAACCACAATCAGTCCCATTTTCCTCCTCTTAATAAAACAACAAAAAGTACAACACACACTTCAGGAGAAAGATTTATCACCGGCCTTAATGAGAAAACAGCCCCGGTAGCTGTTGACTTTATTTGGTTGTTACGTTCACAATAAAGGTGGAGCACTAAAACATGATAATGGGACCACAGAGCACAGATAATTACAAATGAAATGAGCCAAATATACAGTGCCCCATGTTTATCGTATTCTGCACTGCACTACCAGTAATACATTGACACACACAGTAATAAAGGTGTTTTTTCATTCTATAGCAGATGTAAGAGCTACTGTTGTGGTAGCTTTGGTGCACAAAGTTGTAAGCAATTGCAGAGCCAACCAAATTCCCCATAAATAAACATGCACATCTATGTTTTCGGATAGTTGTACAATATTACAGGATATAGTCAGGTAGAATTCGTTCGGGAGTAACTTGTAGTTCAAAGGCATAAAAGCTAAACACTCAGCCATAATTAAGCTTGTGGTCACATTCGTCAGTAGGAATGTAAACAGACAAATGTCATATTTTTTACCAGATAATTTTGTTTTCATGAAATTGTATGAACAGAAAAAGTATCTATCTGAGATGGTTCCCAAACTGTGGTACTGTAACCTCCAGGGATGCGTAGACTGACCCCAGGCGTATGCAAAGAGAATAATGGACAAAAAGAATTCTAATAATTTGAATCACCCAGTGCAGCCTAATGTTTTTAAATGCAATGCACACGCTTCAACACATAAAAAGATCTTATAGGTACTGTATGATGTGCAGCATCCACAGACAGGGGCAGTGGAGGTCCTATATCTGAAATCTGAAATCTTGGCCACCACAGGAAGTATATTGGCTGTAAATAAACATTTCTTGTGGAATTTTACTAATAATATTGCACAAAATAATAAGAAAAATAACAATTTATGTTATGTTATTTATTTTTATTTAAATAATTATGTATTCATGAAAAGTATTAAATCCTCCCCTTTAAAAGAGGGCCGGCCCTGGTGCACCTCTTAGGCCACCCAAGTGATAAAAGTCTCAGAGATATCAAAGGATGCGCAAACTTAAAGTCTGGGAACCACCGTATAATCGCATTCCCACTATAAACAAAACATGTGTGTGTACACCAACCTCATCTCTCAGCTACATCTCAGCAGGACAATAACAAACTTCAGCAGCCCCCGTGCCTCCCGTGGGCAGAGATAGCCGTCACTCCTGTTAGCACTACCCACTAGCACACAGCCCCTCAAAGCACTCACTTCTCCAGATCTCATCTCTGTTAAATGAAAACCAGAGAGAGGAGCAGAGAGGCAGTCCAGGCACGTCAACAGCGTTTACACAGGGCCAACATCAAGTGACTGTGTCGGGCTCAGAGCTCACTGCAGCTGATGGATGACTGCCCCCGTGACACTTCTAATAACTGTTAACTCGGGCTTATTTTGCTGACACCTGACAGATATGACCTGAGGGAGGAGGACCGATACAAACTTGGCAACGCACAAACACTGACATATTAGTCTAAAAACTCCCCCTCTGTTGTAGGCTGCTTTTGCAACGTGGCATTCAAATCAAAACAACTTAATAAGTGTCTTCATGTTTCCTATGGGGCGAGCTAAATTTAAAAGATTAACAGTTTTAACATGTGTTTCTTTGACATTTTTACACTCTCTTAACACAGTTTTACCAGGAGACTTTTGAGAACTGCAAATAGTATTATGAAAAGCTGCAAATAAGCACTTAAAACTAATTAGAATTCTATAATAGTTGTTTAAAGGGCCCATAGTACTTTATTTTCTGATCCAGGTTATAATGTTGTTTCCTCATCACAAACAGACCTGGAGTTGTGTTTAGTTTCATTCACACATTTAACACACAAACCCCACATATTTAGTTCTTCTGATTGAGTTCTTCTCTCAAACTCTCAAATCTGTTCCACCTTGTGATGTCATGTGGTAATACAGGAAGTGCCCCACTGTGTTTTCAAACTCCATACACCTTCACTAGAATCAGCTGGTTGATTTCAGCCCTGGAACTGCCAATCTCTGCTGAACTAAAGGTAAAATGAGCTGTTAACTTGAAAGCTACTACTTGACATGACATCACAACAGAGCATTTTGAGCTTTGGAGATGTAGACAGACTAATAATAAAGGGTTACTCATGTGTGAATGAAACAAAACACAACTCCAGGTATGTTTTTGATGAGGTAACAACATTATAACATGGCTTAAAGCTCAAAGAATCAATTTGTGTAATATAGGACCTTTAAACACAGAATTATTCATAAGAAGAATTAACTCATGTCTGTTTTAGGCATATTAACCTTCAAAACATGAAGATAAGCTACTGCGCATCACCTTTCTGGCTCTTTCTATTCAGTGCAAATGACAAATATACAGTGCTTAAGGTTTTGAAACTAGAAATAAAATAGAACGCAACAACTGTCAAAATGTGAAAAAGGAAATTATCTACATAGTGTCTTGCCCAAAGACACATAAGCAGGCAACAGTATCTCAGGTGGCATGACAGTAGTTCAGCTGGTAGAGTGCTTGTCCTCTGAACTGAAGGTTGGCGGCTCGAATCTCGCTCTTGACCTAAACATCATTGGTTGAGCGGTCAGATCCACCGACCCACAAGTTGGCGAAGCGATTCTAGCTCCCACAGACGAATGATGTTGTTGTGTCCTTGGGCAAGACACTTAACCCACCTCACCCCAAGTGTCTGTGTACACTGGTGTATGAATGGTGTGAATGGGTGAGTGGTTCCTTGATATAAAGCGCTTTGAGTTCCTTGAAGGTGGAAAAGCGCTATATAAAAATGTGACTATTTACCATCAACCTACCAACCAATCATCAATTATCAATATAATACATTCACAAATCTGGCTGAGCTGAATATACGAGTATTACACACATTTGACCATTCAAAAGTCCACCTTGTTGAAACCTCAATCAAATGTTAAGGTTGAGTAACGCGGGTCAGTCTCTCAGCAGCGTCCTTTTGTGTAGCATTTGTTTCACTAGCTGCCGTTCCACATTCACTCCAGTTATTTCAAACAACCCATCTCTATTCATCAGGACCCCTCTCTGTCAGCGTAAGCACCACTTCAGCCCACTACACTTCTGCGCTGAGAGCACTATGAAGCCAGACCTGGAGTCAACCACAAAAGACCTGGAAATAAGTAAAACCTACCTACCGCAATGCAACGCCAGATGAAATGAACTGATTTTTATTTTCTTACAAGGACGAGGTAGATGAAAGGCCGCGCTAATACGCTCACTCTTCGTCAAATTCAAGTTAATTAGGTATCCATTAAGCATGTGAAGGACAAATTGATAGCGCTGAGTAGTGCATTCAAAACAGACTAATTACTTAAGCATTATTCCAATTAATGTGACAGGCCACTATAGAGGCAGTATATGTTATTGCGAGATATAGAAATGCCTGCTGGGTTTAATTAAATCCTATGACTTAAGAAAGACATTTTGAAGTAGTTTTACAGAGCAGAAAAGTGCGACTGGGTAGTGTGTAGCTTTGAGGGAGGCGCCAAGTCGTGTGTGTGTATGCGTTGTTAAAGTTCGAAATAATGACAGCGAAAATCTCAAAGCTGAAATGATTTGATTAGTGTTTTCAGGTTTAAAAAGGAAACACCAAACAGAGGCTGGAGGGAAGGTGCGACTGAGCTCTTAATTGCTGGAGCTGCACCTCGAGACTTGATGATTTGTGACATCTTATCCGGTGCGCTGCGCTAACACTAATAACTGTTAATTAAGTGTAGCAAGGATGCGGAGGAGGAGGAGGAGGAGAGGGAAGCGGCTGGGGAGGGGGAAGGCACACACACACATATATTCGGCGTGTGGCCTTGTATGTTCTCTAGATTAAAGGAAAAAAACATCTCCGGGGATGTGTGCGAGATGGAGATTTCGCAGAGGTCAGGGTGCGTGCTGTTCTGTAATGCTAATGGGCACAGTGGAACCACGCTGCTATCAAACGCCTGGAAAAAAGCTCCGGCGTTGTTATTGTTTTCACATTGATCTGCTGGTGTAAATCTGTTAGCGCTAATTGGTCCGTGAAGGCAAAAAACAAAGTCAATGTTGCGTTCCAAGGCCGGCTTCAATTTCCAAACAGATGTGCGCAGATGTCGTTTCGGTTATCAGGAGCATTGGCATCTCCCATTAACTTCTTTTGTGCGTATCCGTGTGTGCAGCGTGATACTACTCATTACTGGTTAAGTGCACAGTGAGGCCCCTCGTGCACTACAGCGCATACAGAGCCATTGAATAAAACAGAGCAGTCATTTTCCAAAGCCTGGCCACATTTGGAGAGATTAATGAGAAATCACGCAGGGAGCACAGGGTCTGAGTGCTTGATGGATCATTCCTATGAATCCATGCGACTCCATTAGTGCAAATGTGCAGAAATGGTGGATGGTCACTGCTTCAGACATTATTTGGAAGGATATGTAGTAATTGTGTGTCATGCAATGTTAAAATAGTGAACATTTCAAATCCCTATTTATCTAAACAGTATATATGTTATGACCTCTACAGAAAAGGGTGATGCTATTGCTATGCTATTTTTCTGTATAATGTCTTTTGTAATATTCTATTGGCTGTTTAAGGGTACAAAATAAAACTTTGCCATTATTCAACACTCTGGGATGACTAAACCCACCACACACTACAGAATAATTTGCCCAATTTAGGACCCAGGGAGGCTTGACCCGATTTAGGATCCTGATGTGATTTTTAATCTGCTGCGTTCCTCATGTTTGTGGTTGTGACTCTGTGTGACGTTGAGCTGCTCTTTCATATCGTAACCACAAAACATCACCACTACGGCACCAGTCAGGGGCAGACGGAGTGACAAGATAAACTTAGGAAGTGTTGAAAATAATTAGTTGACTTTATGACTCACCTCTTGTAAAGTTGTAAAGTTAAACTGCATCATTCTCATCCGTATTATCCATTAGGATTTCTCCTCCGCAAATAATGACCCCCAGTCCACTAAACAGCGCTATTAACCCAGTTTGAAGCGCTCTTTAAAAGTAAAAAGGCGAGCATAGTTCCTCACGTTTGTCTGTTTACATCCACACAGCGAGGATTGGGCTGCTGCAGATTAGTGGCAGTAAACACGACTCTACTTCCTGTGTAATTAACGCCAGGCTTCTCTGTATTAAAAAGCATTTATCTGAGCTATTGCACCACATTTCACAAATAATAAGTTTTGACTTGCATCTAAAGTAGAAGTGCAATGTTCTGATATTTGGAACATTTCAGAGTCTCAAAGCGAGTCGTGAGTCAAACGATTCTCCTCGTGTCTGTGGTTTGCGCGTCTCAAAAATCAAGACTGAAAAATCCTGTAGTGTGGCAGGCTTAAGGGAATACATAAGCTAGTCATTTTGAGAAAGAAATCCAACTGGCATGGAGTGTCTTTTGGTTACTTTGGGTCAGAGGTAGGTCTTGGCCTGAAGAACTTTTCTACACCAACACCAACCAGTCAGTCAGTTCTCATTAGTTCAATGCGTGACTTTAAATGCAGCTGAAATTGTAGTAGTACTGATGACATAGTGCATCTGACTCCATTTTGAAGTTTGTAAGTTCCTGGTTTCAGAATTGACCCCACAACTCCTTATTGTGAGGCCTATACATCACTACTCTTATATGAATGTAATGCAAAATGCCACTGAAAACTCACTTCTGTATTCTAGTCATGGTTTCCTGTTATGCGCAACATTTTTAGGACTTCTTCTTCTCATTCAAAAGATGTAATATTTTGTTTTAAATTGTTCATCGCTATGGCAACAATCCCAGATTTTCATCATTTTGAAGTGTTTGAAATTCCATTGCGTTACTAAAGGCTATTCCACAACATTCACCTTTGCCTTTCTGAAACCCTGTCATGTCTCATAAGTATTTAAATCCCCATCTCCAAACTCCAAACCATTCTGACAAGCAGAAATCTCCGCTCCTCCGGTGACAGCAACACGGAGAGACAGGACGACCTCAGCCGCAGAGTCCATAAACAAAAGATGTCATTCTGATCCACTTTAAATGCGAGGGATAGCTGGGAGCGCATCCACTCACGTCTTCTGTAATAGCCTCCCCCTGTGTGTCCGACGTGCCTCTGTCAAAGCTGTCGCCTTCAGAAGTGCTGCGTTAAATAGCGAGGGTGAGCGGGGTTATGCTTTGTGATGGACGCATTCCTGTTTGTGAAGAGCGATATCTGCGAGCCATTACGCTCTAGGTTACAGTGGAGACCTGAAGTGCTAGAAGTCAGGGAGGAGAGCAAACTGTCTGACAACTCATGTCACTTATGGTTACTTTAGTGAAGCTTCTGTTTGCGCTCGTCATTGTGTCAAAATAGTGATGGGCGGCTTGATATCAAATACTGATATATCGATACAGACAGGTATGAAAAGTATTGATTCCTATGCAAAATAATTAAATACAATTTCTCTAAATATTTCATTTTTGGCACAATTTTAGTTTACTTAGTCTATGTTTAGTTAAAATACATTGTTTATATTTTAGTTTATCTGCACATATATTTAATTTTTAGATCAGTTCAAGCTGGAGTTGATCTAAGGTAATGATGCCAAAGTGCAAAATCTTTGTAGTAAATTTCCAATGCATTTTAATACAAATGTCAATGGTATCGGTATCTGATCGATATCGTGATACTTGCCATTGTTTAACTTGGTATCGGATCAAAACTAGGCCTGTCATGATAATTACTATCTACTATTATTTATTGCAGGGATTTTTTTTTTTGCACTAGAGGGAAAATTTTGGTCACTGGGAACTGTAGAAGGTTGTATTATGAACTTCGATAACTCATTATAGATACAAACTAACTACTAAAGTGTTGCAGCTCATATTTTTTAACAATATTGTACATTTAAAACACTTTTTGGGGAATGATTCAGCTTTCTGATTTGGTTTCAATATTATCGTTTATTGTCTATATTTACTTCAACGATATATATTGTGCTTCAAAATGTGTTACCGTGACAGGCCTAATCGAGACATGACGCTATCTGCTAATCGGTAAAGAACATCCAGCATGTAGTATTTTGCGGGACTATCGCTCCGCGCCCTTCAACAATCTGTCAGTCACCTTTCAGTTTGACAAGAAACCACTTCCAGGGTCTTTGCATTTTGTTAACACTGTCGCCAACAATAACAGTTGAATCAAGTGATGAACGGATGTATAGTGAGCGCTCAGGGTCATTACAAGATGCTAAAAAATAAAAGGTTTCAGCAGCATTGCACACATGACAGCGATGTTTTCCTAATTTCCTTCAAAGCAAACAGTGACAGGCCTTTGGAGAGCGCGTGTGATCTCGAGTGTTTGTACACACTGTTCAACAACTCACTGGCATGTGTCTCTTTCATAGCAGAGACGGCGCTGACGTTTTGACAGACGAGCATTGCTTTTCTGCTGCCTGCCTGCCAAACAGACAAGGAGACACGGAGAGATGGGGAGATTACTCCTTACAAAGCCAATTAAAGCATGTTTAATGAAGACAGGAACATCAAACCGCCTCTCCACTTTTGACAAGCCTCTCCGGTGTGAAAGCGGGGCCTGTCACCGCGGCTGAGACGAGTCCGGTGAAGAGCGCTCTCCAAAAATAATACACGTGTGATATCGTGTTGAGAGCGCCCCCTGACAGACGATACGGATGTTTACTGACCCCAATGATGTTTGCTCTAGCGACTGTGGTAAAAACTGAGTTAACCATTTCATCAAGACTGGAGTTTTAACTGTTTGTTGTAAATGTTGTACCCGAATAGATGGGATGGAACTTGGTTGGTTAATCTGCTTGCCTTCTATGGTTTAATTCTTTGATTTTCTAACTTTTGGTTGGTTACATCAACAGCTTTGTGAGGCAACTGCTGCATTAAGATGTAATTAAGATGTACATAGATGTATTTCTTTTCAGTTTTCTGCAGCTAAAACCTGAAACAGTCTTCCTGAAGATGTGAGACAGGCCTCGACTTTGACAATGTTTAAATCCAGGCTCAAAACGGTTCTGTTTAGCTGTGCCATGACTGAAAGGTTTTTATTGTGCACTTTGAATTTGTTTGTGTATGAATTGTGCTCTACAAATAAACGTGCCTTGCCTATTTCCAGGAACTTATATTTACATAAAACTATAATTTAACACTCCGATACTGGAAAAAGTTGAGGTATTTCCAGATACCCTCTCATTCACATCCTCTCATTCAATGTTTTTTTAATTTATTTTTACTCCTTTCCACATTTTATACACATACAGAAGACATCAAATGTATGATATATGGAATTATGTTGTAAAGAAAAAAAGTTATATATTTTTAGATTTTATATTCAAATCCTCAAAGTAGCCACCCTTCTTTATGTTTACTACTTTCCACATTTATATACATATAGAAGACATCAACTATAGGAACTACAAGGCAAAAGGGTGACTTCCATATGTATAAAATGTAGAAAGTAGTAAAAATAAAGAAAAAACATTGAATGAGAAGAAAAGAACATAGAGTGTAGGCCAAACATGCTCTTGCTTCAGTGGTTTCAAATCTATATTTCAACACCATACCAAAAATCTGTATGCTGTACGGAGTTTGATTCCCTGAAAATGCTCAGTGTGCAGTGCCAGGAACAGGTATATTGCTTCTGCGAAACAACAAAAGCATTTTAAAGCAGGGAAGAGGCTGGAGTCGACTGGTGTGTAAACAGAGCATGTGTTGAAATGCTCTCTCCCTCCTTAAACACCTGAACTGTGTCAGTTTAAAGCCATATTGATCCGCACAACATCGCCCGCAGCTTCACTTGAGGAAATATCCACATTCCAAAGTGTTTTTTCAGGCCAGTCAGAGTGAGTGAAGAACTACACGCCTGTCGGAGCGTTTTATTCTCCAGGGCACTGTCTTTCAAAAGCTGAAGGACAACTGTGACACCGCCTCAGAGCAGCCGCCAGATGTGCTTCCATTGTTGTTATTGGACTGAAGAAAGTCCAAGGTAAAGCGCCCAAAAGGGTCCAAGTGTGTGGGAGGGTATTTATCACATCCTGGGGACTAAAATCTGTAGACACACTCACAATATGGGGATCTGCCTTTCTTATGGGGACAAAAATCAGGTTCCCACAATGTAAATTATTCATTATTAGATCAACAACGTGGAGTAAAGTTAAGATATGCTTTAAATAGGTTATGGTTAGAGTTAGGTCTTTTTACTGTAAAAAAGAATGAATTTTAAAGAGTTTGCAGTGACCCAAAGTTATTCCTCACTTACCTTATGCATTCTGAGCATCCTAATTATTCACCACGATGAATTTACAAGTGATTTTTATAACTCTTAGAGACCAGAGCGGAGTTTGCTTTCATGGTAATGCTAACAACAACTACCATGCTAACACGCACTTCCCAACTCTTCATAATTCAATGCAAACAGCACGCAGCAGACATATTTTGACCAAGAACAGCTTATACAATTCATCTGTACTGAGGCAAGACAAATTTTGTTCAGATACACGGGGAAAACGGGTACAGGGTTAGCAAGTAGTAGCTATGTTTAAGATTAGAATCAGTCTCCATAAAATGTCAATGTAATGTCCCCAAAAAGCATGGAGACCCAACATGTGTGTACGTGTGTGTGTTTGTGTGAGAAAGGCGGTTGGAGTCCATTTTCCTCTCATCGCAGCTCTTCTTTTCATGGGCGTTGTGTGCATGACCTCTCAGTTAGAAGCGTGACCCTGGCTTACTTATGGGCCTGACAAGCAACTGACAGACCACTAACCTCTGCACAGGGGTCAGGGCAGGCTCGGTAGGGAACACCTGCTACCCCCCACACGCCAACACTTCCCCAAAGTGCTCCGGAAAAACAGAGGCAGAGAGGAGCGGGGTATTGTGTCCGGGGCAGGAGGGAGGCAGAGGTGTCGACAAGCAAGTGTGGGGTGGGAAAACTTCAACCTTGTCAGCTGAGTGTGCTTTTGAACAGAAGCAATGCATTGTGTGTATTTTCAACTGAGAAATTAGGATTAGTCAAAATAAGCAAGATGATTTTGGGATTTTGGGAATCGATTGGTTGTATTCACCTTATTCCAGAAGTTCCCGTTAGCGCCACCATCGTCTTATTTTGCATGGGGCTGCAGATCTTGACCGCAAATCAGTTCTATAGAGACTACAGAGCAGTTTTTACCCTTCCCAGAGAATCTTTGTATTGTTGACTTGTTGGTCACATGAACAACATACAACTTTATTTTTTAATGTAATATAGCAATTGGCAGACTAAGTAGCGTAAATGCAATAAATTGAACTCATAGACTGTATATATAAATGGACATAGCTACCCCGCTAGCCGCAGCGTTCCAAATTGGAAGTGATCATGGGCTGTGCTTCCGGCTCTATCAACTCAATTCACTTTCTATTGAAAAACATCAGGTTCATCACTTTGGTCTTAAAATGTTTGTGGATCATGTAGGGCATATTCTGCCTTACATGATTTTTATTTTGCCACTGTGTACATAAATTAAGATATGAACATATATATAATAACAGACAAATCAGATGCCTTCTTTCCCCAAGGTCACTCCCGCAAGCATTAGCAACAGGTTTGATTGACAACGTTGGTAAGTGCCCGCTCCCTGCTGACCC
>KN468997.1:31855-43243 GCA_000787095.1 Periophthalmodon schlosseri | reverse complement strand
AACCAGCCGTGCAGGTGCCATCAACAGCCTTGGCTCTTTGGTTGCTATGATACTCACGGTCGGAATTCCAAATATGGAACTTGGCTCCAAATTTGCCCCTATAACCGCTCTAGCCTCCATGAGCTTCATTTGACTGGAGCCGAACGCTATGGATGATGTCACACTCCCTTAGTCCACTTCTTTATACAGTCTATGGTTAAACTGTTAAGGTTTGTGCTATGTTGTGAGAGACTACAATAGAGATGTTTACATATTGGTGTTATAGGTGTTCATAAGGTTAAGGTTAAGGTTAAGGTTAAGGTGCACTTTATTGTTCCTGTAAAGAAATGTGTACTCATTTGATCCATCCATTTTATATGGTTAATGATTTTTTACGTTGCAGGATATTGCCAAAGCATATTCCTGGAAATGGCAATAACACATTTTCTGATTCTGATAATGTTTTTGACTTTCTATGAAGGTCCAAAGAATTTAACAAAATCAACTGGATCATTCACTAAAATTAGAAAGGACATTTAGATTATTCTGGAGTTGAAAAGCACTGGGATCATCCAAAACAAACTAGACATGACTCCAATTACATCCAAACATTTTAGGATGATGTCGTACACT
This sequence comes from Periophthalmodon schlosseri, assembly GCA_000787095.1. Classification (NCBI taxonomy): domain Eukaryota; kingdom Metazoa; phylum Chordata; class Actinopteri; order Gobiiformes; family Gobiidae; genus Periophthalmodon; species Periophthalmodon schlosseri. The sequence goes on along the minus strand of KN468997.1, from coordinate 42,631 downwards.
CGCACTAATCTGTGTTCCTGTAAGTCTAAAAACTTAACCATGGAAAAACAGTACGAGCTTTGAGGGGAAAGCCGCACATTCCACGCTAACATGCCATCTTATATCTGGCTCAGCGCAGGCACAAGTTTGTAATCTTCAAAAGACGGTTTTATAAGTGCGTAATGAGCCTGACCACAATAGAAAAACAAATCATTTATTCTCCTCCCCCGGTGAGCAAAGTGGAACCATATGGAACCAAGTAGAGCCAGAGAAACCCAACATCTGGGATAGAATAGTATTGTGGACCGCAGTTAACCGCAGTAACCTCAGACTGGCCCAGCGTACACACTGAGTGGAAAAACAGGCCTGGATCAAGCTCTCTGGAGTGTCTGGAGTGGCTTTTTTTAGGATAATTGCTAATCAAAGGAAGATTTTTGGCAAGGCATCGGGTCAATCCATAGCAGTAATTACTAGGAACGTACAGAACACAACTGGACGAAGCCAGTTAATTTGTAAAACAGTCTTAGACTTCTCAAATACACGTATCTTCAAGACGCACACATCTGCTAATTTGTGGTCTTTTTCTAAGGGTGATAAAATCTATGTGTAACAACACTTGGGACAGCTTAGTTTAAAAGATTTTGGCAAGTCCGTAATACACTGGAATGGACAACAAAGCCGTTTTTTATCAGACTGAACAGGCTGAGGTTAAGACCACAGCAGGGCTATGTGTTTTAGAAGGGGATTTAAAGTCTTACACTGAGCGCTCTCCCACCAACTCATTTATCCTTGAAAAACAAAAAATAAATAAAATCTACAGACAGACTGCAAACTATCAAGAAATATCAATGATTACGGATGATATCTACAATCTATCCAAAGGAGAGCTGCAGTATGTTAGGAGTGCATATGCAGGACGAACAAAAAACACGTTGGGTAGGTAGTGTGCATGCCCTGGAGGTCTAATCATGTGTTTTAGCGCTCAACAATGATAAGGTTGAGTGCTGAATATATATTGTCCTTTGGGAGGTTAAGGGCGGGGCTTCCTCCCCTGTGCCCAATCACATATAGCCAGAAGGATTGAGGCCATGCTAATGTATTCCTGAGTGGTCCTTAGGGGGAGCCAGTGGAGATGCAGCCCCTCCCAGTGGCGGGCGCAGTGTCTGTGGGCAGTGTCCCTGGAGAGCTGGGCCCTGCGGACATATGTGAGTGTAATAATCCATTGTCAGCTGTCTGGCCATGCTGGCTCCGGCCGGCTGCACACAGCACTGAGCATGACTTGACGTATGACATAATCCACGGTAAGGTGGGTTCAAGCTGAAATGGTGGCAGGATGCCAGGCGCTGTCCTTCAGTGGTCTTTACTGATGTTGACTATAATGGTGTGCACAGAGCCAGGCCTCGGTCCTAGGAGAGAGATTGCGCCTCATTACTGCAGCCCTAGGAGGGAGCTGCTGGCATGTCAACATGAAGCCTACCACGAGGCACAGTGCTGGTGCTATTCAGCTGCACTAGAATAATGTGAAATGAAATGACTGCTGGGAGCCTATGAGACACCCAAGGAACCACTTTATCTTCTTCATTAAAACCAGTTTACTGACTGAGTGAAGAGAAAAAATCCATTTTCTTTGGAAGTCTCCAGAACAGACGGAACCAAATTAATTGCACCATTAGGCCCCCAATAGACAATACTATAGTGGTTTTCCTTCACAGAAGCGAGGGTGTGTGTGTGAGCTACACATTTCTCTTAAAGACAATAATGGAACCATTTTCTATGAAAATAAACTCTGCTTTAATGGGCAATAAAACAGGTGAGAGATTGCATAACTCTATAGCGTCTTATTGTCTTTTGTCTGACAGTGGGTACAGTAGTCCACAAGAAAAATCAAACATTTTCTGTGCTCTTTGTTTTCTGATTCACATGTGTTCGTTTAAAAAAGGCTCTGGCCACTGAATCTCTGCACATTTTACATTAAATAATTATAGCTCTTTGCCGTTGGCAAGTAATTAATGGGCTCTCATCTGGCGACTAATTGCTTCTAATATATCTCAGAAGAAATCCACTGTATGTGTTACGTGGCGTTATGTGGCTCTCCACGGCTGTTTGCCCACAAAAGAATAACTTGTTCAGCACTTTGGCTGACAAAGACACAGACTTCCTCTGGGCTCTTTGCAGAAGTCAAAGGTTATCTGTCACACCGTTCAGCACTCAGTCCAATCGTTTCCGCCACAGCATAGGACTGTGTCTATACTGAAGAGCTCTGGCTGTTGTCCTTAGCGATGTCAGCTTCTGTTGGAAACACACTGAGACCAGTATTCCACAGAGTCCAGGCTGCTCAGCTGCTCTGTGTGTGGCTATCACCTCTGGGCCACATGAAGCCTCTGCAGGATTATGTTGATCGATAGAGGAGAGAGACTGGAGCTTATTGCTCTGGTTCCACACATGACAAACACAACTCCCCTTTGTCTGCACTGATTGTTGGAGAGCCACAGTCCCACTGCTCTAAGCTCTGTGAGCCATGAGCTCCCAGCATGAGCCGTAGCACACTGCAGAGTTTAAAGGGGGCAGGCAGCCTGAGGGTGTGGGGAGCAGGCGGAGGACCTGCTGGGCAGCAGCAGAGAGCTGCTCCAGGCCATTAGGACAGGTCCCCAGGACTCAGGGCTGCTGTGAGGAGCCTGCAGAGAGGAGGCCTGCAAAGAGGAGCCTGCAGAGAGGAGGCCTGCAGAGAGGGGCTCAGCCCCCCCCTCCCCCGACAGAGCAGAGAGGGTTCTACAGCTGACACATAAATGTACTCTCTGTGGTGCTCACACAAGCCTGACACAGACATGTCATGGAGCTGCAGACACTCTCCTGCCTCAGTCGTTCTACTTGTTTGGTCAACACTTTCACATTTTGAGAGCATTGTTTGTGATTTACAGCCAGCAGCAACAACAGAAATACAAAACAGTATTGATTTTTACCGTGAGTGTGCGTCAGAACTTTTTCCTAGTTATGAAAATTAATACAAGTGTAAAGTGACTTCGATTTGAACCCTACTGTCGCTTGTTATTGCCAGCCTTTTTCATAAGCAACCCCACTGGCAGCATAAACTCTAAAGCATTTGGAGAATCATAAAAGATGCCATTATAATGGATTTGGGCCGCAGATTTTTCCTTCTGTTGGAGCCAGGCTGGAGGGAATACCACTGCTATGAAAACACTCCACTGTTTTGCACAGAGCTACTTTCTCTGAGCTCTAGTGCTTTAGGAACAAAATGGCGGCCTGCTTCTTGCTCCTCGGGCTGCATGGTGTGTACCTCTGGATCCTCCCATGGCTCAGTGCGCTCCTTTAATGAGTAGCTGGAAATGACAGCTTTAATCACTGCCTGTGGCCACGGCGATGGGCCCCGTAATGATAGAAAAGAACAGAGACCCATTTGCATCAATCAGCGCTAAATCACTTTTTATGATAATGCAGTGGAGAGGGTGGAGAGACTACCCAGATGACTCCAGCATGAGGAGGATGAAGCGCCCCTCTCCCCTGCTACGTCGCCATGGAGATTGTAAAATGGTACGTGCCTAACACACTTACATGTACAGTAGATTAAATGACACTATAGAATTTGAATGTAAAGCTAAAAAGTTTCACATACAAAGGTTTTTAGTGACAATAAATCCCATTTATACTGACCCATGTTCAAAAGCTGGTGTTTAAAGGGGCTATACCTGTATTTAAGTCAAATTCATGTTGTCCTAGTAGGCTACAGATATAGTGTAAAAGCATAGGGTCAAAATAAGATCACTGTGTGCTGTCTGCATCTAATTGTAAAGCATTTTTATCATCACAGGAAATAGGACTGGTGCACTGTTAGTATGCTAGTTGTTGTTAGCATTACAGTAACAGCAAACTCCACTCTGGTCTCTGAAGGTTGTAAAAGTGATTATAAACCCATTGTGGTGAATAGGAATTAGGAGGCTGGGAATGAGTCAGGAAGGTGACAGTAGGTAAAGCGCCTTTAAACATTGTATTCTTAGTGCTATTAACCTGCCCCATTTAGTTATAAATAACTTTATGTAAGGTAAAGTAATGATTATACCAAAAACATTTAATAGTGGTCCATTAAATGATTTACTTAAGTTACAAAAATGTCATTTAAAGGGCCCATATTACGCTATTTTCTGATCAGTGTTATAATGTTGTTTCCTCATCACAAACATACCTGGGGGTGTGTTTTGTTTTGTTTCCACATGTTTAACTCACAAACCCTGCATATTTATGTTGAGTTCTTTTCTCAAACAGGAAACACTCTGTTCCACCTTGTGATGTCATATGGTAATACAGGAAGTGCTCCACTCTGTTTTTAAACTCCATACACCTTCACTAGAATCATTTGGATTATTTTGGTCCTAGAATTGCCAATCTCTACTGAAATAAGGATAAAAGGAGCTGTTAACTTGAAAACTACCTCTTCATGACATCACAAGGTGGAAAAGAGCATTTTGAGCTTTGGAGATGTAGACAGGCTAATAATACAGGCTTACTGAAACATGTGTGAGTGAAACAAAACACAACTGCAGGTATGTTTTTGAGAGAGGAAACAACATTATAACATGGCTTAAAGCTCATAAGCATCTATTTTGATATAGGACCTTTAAAAGCCAATTAGTCCATGATCTCTAGTTGGAGGGTGTGAAGTTCAATGCTAAGTTCATCCTATAGGTACATGTCTCCAGGTGGCTGTAGTGTTAAATCGGCTAATCAAGCTAAGAGCATTATCGGTTGATTTGAAAGTACTGACTGTAATACAGAACTGCAATTCTCACCTACAAAGACGCTCTCCTCTTAAGATAACGTATTAAATCAGTTAAAGTGAAAAATGTGGCCAATTATCGAGCTGAACTAAATCCATCTGTTGGATCATGTGAGTCTGAGTAAGCTAAGTCCCAGGGCTTAGGGACTGCTTATATCCCTGTGCGGGGTTTCCCACTGCAATGTCCTCAGCTCAGGTTCACGACGACAGACCGGTGCACCTAAGATCTGCAGGGACATATATCTTTACCACAAATGTTAAGAGTTGGGACTTCAGCACTGTGATATGGAATGGATGAAAACTGAATTTGTTGAAATAAAGATCTAACGTCACCATTACTAAATAGTTCTTCTGATGCTTACTCAAAATAACTTGTTATAGTTAGGCCTTGAGAGTATTTTAGACATTTGTTTATGAAGTGTAATTAACTGCACAACAGCTCCCAGATTGTGTTGAACAGAAACACAGTGCACAAACTGACAGGCGACTTCCCTCCAGGAGCCCACAGGAGCCCCGGTGCACTTGAGTCTTCCACAGACTTGAGTAATTTGTAAAATAAGCGTCACTATCTTGTTCATTTAGTCAACAAGCTATCTACAGCTTAATTACAACTGATGTGACATTCTGCGTCTCCATAATGAATGCACAAGTGCGCTGATTAAATGCAATCAATTCAATTGTTAACACAGCGGGGGCAGAACAAAGATCAACTGTAGGAGTATAATGAATGCAATCAGATGACATAACCTCTTATTTGCATATTCACACTAAAACACAAAGAGACGCACTCCCTGATTAAACCATATGTTTCCATTGAATATATGTCACAAGGTATTCCTCTGCTTTATAACTACATCAATACCATGAACTGTGCACCCAGCCAAAAAGTTTGAGCACTGCTCCACAACTGTCAACCATAACCAGTAACACTATTTACATAGCAAAGCATACACTTACCCCGATGGAACTTTCTCCTCTCTAAATACAAGTCCTAGTAGGCAAGTTGTTTAAAATGTGAAAGGATCCGGGGTGAAAATGAAGCAAATATACTCCTCTTGGAAAAAGCAAGTGTCCGTGGGGGCTTGAATAATGCTGAAAATGTTGCCAGTGTCTGGCAGTTTAAAACAGCAGAACAAAACATACCAATTTGTGTGAAAAGGCGAGGGTGACAAGCGCAGAATCCTGTGCAGCTCGCAGACAGCCATGACAATGGCCCTTCAGGCTACAGCCGGCTCTCTCCTCTCTCTTCTCTCTCTCTCCACTTTCTCTTCTTCCCTCTCTGTTCTACTTTATGTATCCTCTCTCTTCTCTCTCTCCCTCCTCCTTGTCTCTCCCTCCTACCTCTTTCTTCAACTTTATCTTCTCTCTCTCCTCGTCTCTCCTCTCTCTCTTTCTCTCTCTCTCCTCTACTTTATCTATCCACTCTCTATTCTCCTCTCCTCCTCCTCTCTCTCTTCCATCTCTCTTCGCACTCTCTCTCCTCCTCTCTCTGCTGCAGATGGCTTCCAGTGCAGGGGAGGGCATGGCTGCTCTCTCTAATCCCTCGCCACACAGACGGAAAAGCTTGTTAGAGCACTTGCTGATCACCACAAAAAGTCAAACCAGAGCCATGGAAAGGTCACAGGAATTAGGCTACGCTCAGACTCCAAAGGCCTGCCTAATGCCCCCGATAAGCCCCTTTGAAACTCAACCTGTTCTGGCTGTGCCTCGGGCTCAGCCTCCACTGGCTCTGTAAGCTCGCACTAAAGCAGACTGGAACTCATTTACACTGAGGACACACACTCTGCACACAGCTGCACACAGAGCAGTGAACGCAGGCTGCTTTTCCCCACCACTAGACTAGAACAATCGACTCAGGAATCAATGACTGCGGCTACTGCCAAAGGATCGAGGCTGTCCAGACAAAGCACGTGGCTTTAAGAGGATGCTTCGAGACAGAAATGGGTCTGATTTTGATCTAGAGCTGATAAATGAATCACTCCCTCATACTGATCACGATTTCTTTCTTATTTTTTCTTTTCAAAAACAAAATGTCTTTCGGCATTGATTTTATGAATGTTGTAGAATAAATTTGCAGTAGTCTGAGAGTTGAAGAGAAGAGGCATAACACTGAAATTCTAACAGAGGAGAAGTTTATTTACCATCAGCACAGGACCCAGCACCCGGAGACATGAACCCTTCAGACATTGTGACAGCATTCTCCATTCCAACTTAATACAGTCCAGTCTGGCTATGCTTCTGTTGTAGGGAGTATTATACCTCTGATGACATAGACAAAGATAACAAGCACTGAGCTGGCAGTGAGTGTCCTTGGTGCAGCACAGCAGTGCAACTTCTCTAACAATGAACATAAACAAGACACGCTTTTAATCAGTGCCATTTAGTACAAATAATAGTCCAGTTTCTTCCTTTAAAGTATGAACTCTGCGCTTAACAACTGACGCGATTGGCTGTAGACCTCTACACTGAAAAGACCCAAAAATATCATTGATGATCAGACAGGGATGAATCACGATTAAAATGTTAATAACGGCCAGCTCTGCTTTGGACTTAAGACTTTTTGACACATACAGAAAAAAAATAGAAAACAGGTGTGATTATAAAGTTCAGTTTCATTCTTGCATTTGTGCCACGCTGTTGTGACCAAATATATATTCAAATGCCTCGTCTATAAGTTTTCACAACCCAATATTCGTCTTCTTTGTGCTTTAAAAACATTCTAAAAAATCAATATAAAAGATGAAAAGGAAACACTTTGCAGGGCCAGCACCTGTAATCACACAACATCTTCTCTGACTTTAAAGATATTGGAATGTTTTGAGCTGAACTCAACCAAAGTGAATGTTAGACCTGACTGAAATATGAATCCAGGTCATACTCTTAACTACACTCTTAACTCTCATAAATGTATAAGCTTCAGTATTTTAATGTTGCACTATGGAACTTTTCTGGTGGGGAGGTCCGCCACCTGGAAAACTTATTGGAGATGCTAAACTTTGTCTTGAATGTTCCACAGTATGGCATTAACTGCTATATCTTGCATTTATTAAATTGCAGTGATTTTATTGTTAAAAATACCTTGAAAAAGAAAACAAAAACATTCTTACTGTCAGCGGGTTCACCTCTCCATAGATCTGACTTGTAACTTGGACTCACCTATTCGTCTCAATGGAGGTAGATGTTTGATAGTGTAGACCATCCCTGGCAACATGATAACATCTAAATGGAGACAAGCAGGTGTCTGACCCACCACCAGAAGTTACATTGTTTTGCTTTTATTTGCTTCCACAAACACAAACATAGCACATCCTTACCTTGTCATTGCAAGTCCAACATTACCCATGGATTTGGTTGTGTCAACATCTTGATCACAGCCTTTAAGCCTCACATTTAGCCTAAGTGTGGCCTCTAAACAGAAGTTCTAGCAGCTAAAGCTAATAATCTTTGTGCCATTGTGAGACATGTAAGGAGCGTCTCACGGCCCCAGGCGCCTGTCTGTAGAAGAATGCGGCTTGTGTTTTGTCTACAACCGCTTTGTTTTGACAGACACAATAAAACTGCATTGTATACACTGATATGTCTTAAACAATCGCCTTCAGTTTCTTCCTGTTATCAGAGCAAATACAACCTGCACTGAGGCACACATCAGTCTTATATATCTTGGGTTATCAATTCACCAATTCACCCAAACATTTATTACTTTTTACATTGAGGGTAAAAGGAAGTATCCATAGTTAAGGAGAGAACATGCACAAACACAGGACCAGCATTTGTAACGGGAAAACACATTGATACAACATATGATGAGATACAAGGAATCTGTAAAATTCCAGAGAACATAACACTACTACTAAAAAGCAGAAAAGGTAAGGGAAATGGGGGATGTGCGAGCAACTTGAACCAACCTTCTTCATACTGGATTAGGATGAATCATATTACCATGAAATAAAGTAGAATATGTCCTGTTTGCATGACCCTAACCCTAACCCTAATCTAACCCTAACCCTCGTAATAACCCTGTAATGACCATAACACACTTTTTAGCTATACAGAATGTGTCCTGTTTCCATAAACATGTAACTACCATAGCTACATAAATAGCTACCAGGCATATTCCCTCCCTTTTATCATACTATTTCTGTGCTTTAAAGGCCTACCGCGTAACTTTTTTTAGCACATAAATAGACTACAAGTTAAGCATGTTTTTTTATTTTTTTCATTTTTTGTTTTTTTGTTTTTACTTGCAACTCCAAAACCTGATTCTTATTTGGTCTGGAGGAGGACCCCTACCTGTTTGTCTCCATGGAGATGTTCTTTTGGCTATTCACTTTATTCCGGACGTTGCCGTGGGCGCTGCCATTTCCACTAAGATTTATTATTTTGCATGGGTTCTATGAGTTCTATAGGGACCACAGAACCATTTTAAAGCCTCCCAGAGAAACACTGAACATTTTACACAAATGAACCTACTTACCTACGAACTCCACTGAAATAAATGGGATTCCCACTTAACTGGAAGTGAAACCACAAAGAAAGCATTTAGTCGCATTTACGGAAAAAGTGGGTGGGGGTGGAATAAGGTCAATACTAATACTACTATACTATTAAGTATGGAATGAAACTCATATCTCCATGGAGAACGTTCCGAAGTATGGTTTTAACACTCTATTTCCATGGAATTATGTAAACTTTAAAGTGCCACTGGATTTTGAATAGGGTGAACAGAATCCTTTTATAGCGTTGTTGATTTTTCATTCAGACTGTGTAACGTACAGTGCTACTATAGTGTGTGTGGCTTTGAACAGTAGTTGATCTTAACTCCAAGTGCCGCTCAAACTAGCCCTTCTCTCTTATCTGTGCTGGAAACGGCTAGCAGTTAAAGTATTACACAGCATCGCTAAGTGCCGCCACACTTTGCCACCATGCAAATGAAGTGATAGGAGCGTCAGCCTCTTTAGCGCGCTAGAGCAGCTCGCGTAGGACGGCGAGACAAAGGCGTAGAGAGATGATAGCATTTCAGAGAGGAGAGGGTGAGGAGTGCGGAGGCAAAGGTGAGAGAGAGCGATTCATAAGAGGAGATGCACAAGGCCTAGAGATTTGTTTTATGCACCTCGATTCATTTACATAGTGTCTCTCTCTCTACCAAAAACATACAGGAGGATCATGTGAAGTAACCCAGTTTGGTTTGGATGAGATAACAGATATACAGAAGAAGATAACTGACACCGATTCTGTCTTTTTAATCATAAATTCAATACTTTGCTCTAAATTGCTCCTAAACAGGCACCACACATTAACTGATCCGCATTATTGAGATCTTTGGGGACATTTCACAGTAAAATGTCTTATGTACTTCTGTTTGTCAGTAGCAGGTGAAAACAGTGTGTAACAGAACTCTGACATGCCACATGTGCCTTCACTGAAATGGTGCCACTTTGTACTGTGGCGGCAGAGGTTTCGTGCACACTCCCCCACACGGACAGACAAATGCTTTAGGTGTTTGTGCCAACCTGGAGCCTAAATATGTGCTCACAGTGTGGGAGCAAGCTGCTCTTTGGTCACAGCGCCAACAGGTGCAGCTCTGCTCAGCCAAAACCAGGTGGAACCTACAATGGTGCCCAGACAGATGAACAGAATGTGAAGCCGTTCTGATAATAGGGCAGTTTACCAGGGCACCGGGGGCAACAAAAGGCTATGGCCAAGAGGCTGAGAGAGGTGAGCCAGGCGATGATCACATGGACACAGTATAACTGTGCTTTGTGTTACACAGGAGCAAGCTTGGACAATGGCACAGCATTATGTCCTGCCTGTATATGTGCAGCAGTGTGTTTACAGTGCACAGGGGGCTGTGCGGTGTAGAGGCGTATGAGCGGATGGCAGCAGGCCTAGGCCAGGGCCTCTCTCAAATGCTCCTCATTAACAGCTCATAATGACTGGCACTGTCCTGCAACGGCCCTGGCGCGCTCTCATTAGCAGCTGGCAGCGAGGTGCGCCGACGGTGGACGCCG
>KN468997.1:0-31811 GCA_000787095.1 Periophthalmodon schlosseri | reverse complement strand
GAGGGGGGGGGGGGGGGGGGGGGGGGGGGGGGGGAGAGGGAGAGAGAGAGAGAGGGAGAGAGAGAGAGAGAGAGAGAGTGAGGGAGAGGAGAGAGAGGGAGGGAGAGAGAGGAGAGAGAGAGAGGGTGGCACGAGAGGGGCACATTCTCCTCTCTGTAGATTTAATTAAAACTGTGCTGAGCAGATGGGAAGACGCAGAGAGCTCCAACAGGAGACAGATCATCTGTTTGGGCTTCAGCCTCAGCCACCTCCCTCCATCTCTCAGCTCAGCTTTTATTTGGAGGATTTTTGGAACACTACGTGTCCCCATGCAAAGCTTCTACATTGGCTGTGTGACAACACACAAGAAATCTATGCTTTTTGAAGTAGCACAGGCCTTGAGTTTGCCCTGTATAATTATGGGCTGGTGCAGTCTCCATCAGCAGCATTGCTCTTGAATGTTGTGATGGAGAGCGCCTAAGCTCTTATTAAAAGGTAATCCAGGCAATCCCTGGATAAAATAAAGGCACTATTTGTTTAAAATAGAAACCACCGACCACAGATTGAGGTGGACAGGGGCAGAGCGAGGCGAAGGTCGTCCTGGAGGAGGGCTGGAGATCAGAGAAGGATCAGGTTTGCCTGTGGCTCTTTTCTCCCGCTCTCCCTGAAGAAGTCGCTTTTCATTCAAATGTAATCATCAGGCCGCAGTAATATGACCTTCATGGCTGCATGTTAAAAGGAGCAAAAGCAAAGCATTCAGCTGCTGCAGTCCCTGTGGCCATTCCACAGAACACAAAGGGATCAGAGACAGACCAATACCACCAAATAGAAAGCAGCACAATAATAGCCTTTACTCCGCACAGAAGCAGAAACACTAATACAAGAGCATAGTGTTAAATGCTGCAGCAGTTCTGGTGCTTTACTCTCTGCTGGGTCACATAACCAGCATTAGCCATGAGAGTGAACATTCCATCCACCTGGTCCAACAATGCGGCTACTTGAGTATTTTCTGCTCAGATCTTTCCGCCTAAGCTCAATTCCTCGCTACATTAATCTCATTATCCTTTGAACCTTTTCACTGTTAACGCCAAATACAATTTGTATTCTGAGCCCAGGCAAAGGCTCTAAACTGATTATAACAATTTGAACCGTGGCCGTCCTCGATATTGTTGAGTGTGAAAGGGCCATCTCGCTGGTGAATGGGCCCCTCATATGCCTTCTGAGTTTCATGCCACAATGTTGCGTCTGCTTTGCAAGGGATAAATTAAGCGTGTGAAAGTCTAAGCAAAGCCCTCATTTTCCAGTTAATCAAATCTCCCCCTAATCAAATTAGCGCACATAATTCCTCTGGATGCATGGTACAAAAACAGCATTATCCCCTTCTTCTGAGCTAAAAGGCAGCGAATCCGTGTGGTGCCTCTCTCTCCTCTGCATGAGCGGCCCTCAATGGCAGAGGAGAGAGGGGGCACAGGGGGGCGTGGCCTGGGGGAGGGACCCTCTTCCCAGTGGCCTGAAAGAGAAAGGCAGGGCTGGGGTAAACTTTGGCAGCGTTTAAGTTCCCAGCTCATTAAAACGCCTGGCTCGGTGGCCACCTTGAGGGAGCACTGGAGCGTTGGCTAATGAGCTACTTGTTTAATTTTCTTTCAAAGGGCTGGACATCTGTGACACCCCCATCCAACAACACTCTCCCCTGCCCCGCTCCCCCTCTGCCCCAAACCTTCCAACAACACTCTCCCCTGCCCCGCTCCCCCTCTGCCCCCAACCCTCACCCCTCACCCCGCCCCACACAAAGACTATCTATCAATAGGCCGCGGGGCTCTGTGTGGTTTGATGAAGTGTCTCTCATTGAATAAGGCAGATAATACATTTGGAGGAGAGGCAGAACAATCGCCATTAGCTCAGATCCCCCCCTCTGAAACGGTCAAAGCCCATCATGGAAATTCAATAGTAGTCAGGCTAAACGGATAAATGTCCGCAGTCCACCATAACGTTCTAATTGATTCTCCTTCATGAGATAATCCACTCTTCTCAACAGTGGCCCTTGCTGGTCCCTCTCACTCCCCAGCACACAACCTCGTGGAAAAAATGTACAGAGCCATCTATTTGAGCAGTGCCAGGCAGATTGGTCCATTCTAATCGAGTGGCAAATCTCTAGTCTATTTGTCCGACCTCCCGACCTCCATACACAATTCCATCTCGCTGTATGCGCTCCCCACATACCTCCAAGACATTAAAAGGCACCTTGTTCCTCATCACGCGCCGTAATTGGAATTCAAAGCGGCAAGCGACGTGTCTCTCTTCGTTGGTCACTTCCACTTATTGTATAAAGTGTCTCGATTCTTTCATTATGGAAGCTGTCTGACTCATATTTGCACCTTGATGCCCTCTTAATGTCTTGGGCCATGTGTAGAATACTAATGGAGGGCTTGTCTTCAGCTAGCTACAACTAGGCGAGATACTGCAGATGAACAGGAAAAAAGCCCAAATTTAGAGAAGTCCATATGAAACTTGTTGAGTAGTTCACTTAGATAAATGTAGGAAAAAATGTACTACATGTTTTTCATCATATAATTTTCATATAGCATAGAGCTTTTAAATATGTTATAGTTGTATCTCCTTTGCATTCACTCTCTCGAAGTTGTATTTGGAGTGATTCGTGCATGTTTGAGCAATCTTTAAACGCTTATTTTCAAGACGCCATATTACCAATCGTTGTGATGATGTTTACGGTGACGTCTGCTTCCATTGGGCACCGCAGTTTTCAAACAGAGAAGTCAGTGGACCTGTTTAATTTAAGAAGTTGTTTTAGATTAATATTACAATTTAAAATGTGCAGATTATAACATAATTATGATGATGTAGATTATAACTATATATCAGGCTCAAGCATAAAATGTCTAAAAGTGTAACATGGCAAAATTGGACATACTGATAATTGGGACATATGAATCTGAAAAATGGATATAGCTAGGTTTAACACTTGACATATCAGATAGGAAAAATACATTAGGGAGTTAAATAAGTCAGTTAAATATCAACAATTCCTTCTGCATGAGTCGCCAAAACCTTAAGTAAAAGACTGGAAAGTTTTGTGTGTGAAGGTGCTACTTTTAGGAGTGATCCTTATGTCGCTAGGGGAGAAAAATGCATTTTGAGAAAACTGCCTTTGAATTTACAATGTCCTATATAAATCTATGAATGCAAATTGATGAAATAATAAAACATCTTTATCGATTGAATAGTGTTGTTTCCAACTGAAAGCTCGAATGCTGAGAGACCAAAATGACAAAAAACGAAACAAAATTTATGAAGAGTTTTGCCTGTATAGTCTGGTGTTATTTGCAGAGGGAGGTGAGAAAGACTGCGGAGGATGATGAAGCAGACATGTCGCCAACACAAAGAGAAGCAGTTAAGAGGTCGTATGAAATCATTTGTCAATTTGCACAATGTAAACAGACCGTAACAATGTGTGCAGGGGTCAGAGGTCAAACTAATGGCGCATGCATCAGCTGGCGCGTGGTTATTGTTCGTCTAAGCCTGTCAAAGCAATAGGGAGCGAAGTGGAGGGAACGCAGAGAAGGCCTTCAGGGTTGATCTGAACTAAAACACTATTATTAGAATGAGACCAGAACGCACCATCTGGGTTGTTTAATGAGCCTTTACCACAGTGTTTTAAAGACCCTCCAGTTAATTTCCTGAAACAATATGCTTAGAGAAAGAGAAAGCCCAGAGCATTAATAAAAGAAGGCATTTATTAAAAGACGCAATATCGACCAACAGTCACTTCACTTTCACTTTAGTTACAGCTATAGCGGAAGAGCCCTGCAGCATTTGGACCGGTAGATTTGTAATGACACAATACTTTCCACAATAAATGTACAGTTTCTTAGTTTGCGTGTTGATTTGTTTTATGTCCGGACTCAAAGAGCTTTATTCATCCAGACTGGTTAAGCCCGTGAACTGCCTGCGATATCCTGTGGCTAACAATGCTGTAAAGTTATTCACCAATAGACTGTATAAACAATCTAATCTAATTTTAATCTCATCCTTGGGTCCAGAATGATGAACCGTGGCCATAGCGATTAAAAATTTACAGCAAAATATTATATCTTTTGAATGGGAAAAAGTCCTCAAAATGTTGCATATAAAAAGAAGCTGAAAAGCTAGTTTGAATAGTAAGCAGGAAACATAATATTAAAATTGCATTATGTTCTTTTTAGTATCTATACTCATTGACAAAAAGACTAATTGCTAGGCCATTTTGTTTTGGCTGCAGTACATGAGTGTTTGTCCCAATTATAGAAAAATGGGGGTAAATATCTGGTGGACTGGCTCACGATGACCCTTAGCCCTGAGTTTGACCAGGCAGGCTCTGACCATGTGTCCAGCCTGCAGCAGGGTGCAGCAGGGTGCAGCAGGGCGCAGCAGTAGCAGCCAGTCGAGTGGGAGGGTGGAGGCGGAGGTCAGGGCTATGGGTGAGCTTCACAGGGCAAGGGTGGGGGCTGGAGTTATCAGTCTATCTTTTGACAGCCTGCAGCTCGTGTCGTGTAGTTTAGCCAAAGACGAAGTAGAAATTAAACCTCAGGGCAGACTTTGGTAAAGTTTTTACAGATTACTTTACAACACACGCAGAAAGGAAAGGTTGACCCTGACCCTGAAGAATATAATTACATTTTTTTTTATGATCCAGTTGGGTTGTATAGTGTCTCGCAATGGAATCACAATCAAAGTTGGCACAATGATCAACTGGCAAAGTAGTTTATACCTTTACAATGAGTGTTTTAAAATTCATGGAAATCTTGTATAATTATATAATCTTGTATTGCCGGGTTTCAGATGACATCACAACCTTCTATAGATCAATAATATTTAAAACAGATGGGAGCAGCTAAAATGAATATTGTTAAAATACAGTGAGTTCTAGGGTCTAATCACTAATAGGAATGATCAGGTTCAACATTTGTGAATTTACCTTTTAGATATTTCATGACAAAGTACAACAAAGTACACCAGACTATACGGGCAAAACTCTTCATCACTTTCTAGAATCTGAAAACCACCAATAATCCAGTTCAAATATGCTTTCCATGACCATATAGCAAAAAAGAAAGGATGATTTTCTAACGTGTGAAACTGATTTGTTTTTTTTCATTTGGTCTAAAACATGTCACTGCTCACCCTGTCATTTAAGAGGCTCATCCACAGTCACCACGCTAAAACCCTGAAAATGTCTCTTTTCAAAACTGTCTTAAACCTGAGCACCTGTCTGTCACTTATGTTGAAATGTCTGTCAGTCATATCCACACATTACTGTCTCTACCACTGACACTACAGTTAAAAAGAGCCCATTGAATATGTAACGGGAATAGCCTTTAGCCAAAACATCACCTAAGGCTAACCATGCTAGACTAAACCAGTGGTTAGTCAGTCTGATAGGTGGAGAAAGTACAGATTTAGAGACAGACCAACCTTCCTCCTGGGCTTTTGACCTAGAGGGGCATGGGGTTAAATCGTGTCTTGATGGAATGAGATTTGGTAGCTTCTCTTAAGAATTTCTGAGGACATGATGTGGGCAATCATGCATGGTACAGCCCGAGGCACGAGGCTATGTCCATAAAATATGGACTATATGCAGCCTGCGCTTTTACTGTTTAAAAACAGATACTACAATCACAACTGAACCTGTCAGTGCCTAAATCTGAACAAAGAGTACACAAGTTTTCTCAGTTTATATAGCTGTGTTTCAGATGACATCACAATATTCTACAGGCCAATAATATTTAATACAGATGGGGGCAGGTAAAATTAACATTGCTAAAATGCAGATTTTTGTTGTGATATAGCGGGTTTTAGTGTCCAGTCTAATAGAAATGATCATGTTCAATGTTTGTGAACTTACTTTTCAGATGTTTCAACAAAAAGTAGAATGTAATCAATAGGGACAATTTGTTCTTGCCGCCAGCTGGGAGTATGACATCATCACATTATAGAATCAATAAGCTCAGAACCTCCAGAATCCACTCAGAGGCTGCATTAGTAGCACTGATTACTGATTGGCTGCAGGTTCTGGGGTTTAGGTACTGGCAACTCAGATCAGAGAGAATCCAACTTGATTTCAACATTGGAACTGGCAACCCAAACTAGAGACTCATGTGATGCTCATTCTGCTTTCTGATTGGATAACCGTCTAGAGAACCAAACATCAACTTATGACATACATAAACGGGACGTCAGGCCCAGTGTTTTTGTAATTAAGAATAAATCAGCATGAGAACTGTTACCAGTAAAAGCTGTATTTGATTTGAACATATTTACCTCGTATCTGGGGACACTGATAGGCCAAGTTGATGAAATTTAAAATCAAAATCTTACATAGTTCATTTAAGAACAGCTTTTCGGTTATTGTAAGATGCATTCAAGCAACACTGTAAATTATAACTTGACAACATGGAAGCCTGGAAGCCAACTCTCTCTAACTGTGTCTTTAATTACTATGACTCTAAGCTACTAATCAAATCACCTCAAACATGTCATATCATATTTGTCTTTTTGCACAGCGAGTGACAGGCTCAACAATCAAATTAAGTTCCCCTCAGCAAGCCCACAAGTGTAATTACACACTAAGTAGGAACAAATCATCACAGGCATGCCGTCATATAGTCAAAGGGAGCGAATTAGAAAGACACAAAGAAACAGGCTGTCACTTTCAATTAGTAATTTCATTATAACAATTCTCTTTTTAACAAATGGGTTTATAATTAAAATCTGCTCAGAAGTATGCAGCCGTGGTTTCTATTGTGGCTAATAACTGACATTTTTCTTTGTGTAGCATTTGTCATTTCAAATGCAAGTACCTGCTTGTTGCTAATGGAAAACTACCTATTTTAGGATCCAAGTTCAGTGTTTCCCATTAATACTGGAGACAAAGGGAGACCCAATAGTGTAATTTCTGCACCCATGGTCTATAACAAGCTGAACAAAGAAGGTAAAACAACTACTTTTTGATTGTTGTATTATAGTTAATATTAAGAAGTAAATGGTCATGGTTACTGGTCACATTTTTATATAGTGCATTTTGACCTTCAAAGCACTCAAAGCGCTTTACATCAGGAAACCACTCACCCATTCACACACACATTCATACACAATAAGTAAGATTTGTACTCTAACATTTGTACTGCATAAAAATATTCAAATATGGACTGCCTGTACCACCATAGTCTTAATAGAAACTCGTGGAAAAGACTTTTTGTGCTGAGCTAACATGTGCATTAGGACTAGGTCAGTGTAGTCAGGTTGGTAATAGGTTTAGTCTGCATGCACTCTCTGTACCTGATTAGAAGTTCATAGAGGTTCATTGGCCAATCACCTGGGTAATTTGCCATCTGTAAAAGAAGGTGCCAAGCTGTGTTGTTTGTGCCATTTAAAGGGGACATATTGTGTAAAATAGACTTTTATGACATTTTAACCATGTGATAATGGCGTCCCCTCTTCATTATCTTACTCAGAAATATGTCATCCTGTATTGTCCTTCATTTGAGACTTGAGTGCTCAGAAAATTTCAGTTTTCACCTGCCCCCTATCTTTGCCCCCTTCTCTGTATTTAAAAAAAGTCAGAATCTGGGTCATACATGTGTTAAAAAATGTCAGATAGTGATTTTTTCTAAATAAAAATCCAGTCAGAGTCAATGAACATGTGCCTATTAAGCTATTCAATGTTGTGGTTTACATTGAACAAAATGTAAAATAATAGGCTCTGTGCACAACAGCACCCAGCAGCCTCACTGTTAGCATCACCACTTCCTGTCCAATTTTATTTCCATGAGATTTTTGCCGAGTCACGCTAATAAATTAATAAATATTTAAAGATCTGGCAGTGGACAGGCAGCTGTGGGTGGATGTCAGTGACAGCATGTTAAAAACTGCACAAATAAAATGAATACTTCACCAGAGAACACTGTGGTGTGTTTAGAAATAGAGATGTTTGTGTCTCAGTGCTAACACTAATGCTAATGCTAATTTTGAGGCATAATAAATATCAAAACAACACCACAAACTAAAGTATTCTACATATAAAATCAGTGGATAGTCTTTATTTTAATTAACCAGCCCAGTTCTCCTGACAGCAGCATTGAAGGATGGGTCAAATACTGAGTCGAAATTTCCCTACGAAGTTAACCTTATTTCCTTACCACTGGAATAACACTAGCAACACATAAGAGCAGTGTTTGTATATGCAGTATATGGCCTCAGTAAGACCAGGTTAGCTGTGTAATGAATGAATGGATGCGATCAGCAGATGTGCTTGTGTGCGCGTCTTTGATTAACTTCATTAATAAACATGCCACGCTCTGATACGCAGGCAGCGGCATATGGTAAAAAGCAGGAACAGGAAAGAAGTGATTTGCTGTTTGCTCTGGAAAACAAACAAGCCAACAGGTCCTAGCAGATGGCGCATTGCGAGGTGCTGGTGCGAGGCTCTGTTTCTCTCTGTGGATGTGCACAAGCCGACTATCGCCCTCGGCCGTTTCACCGTAAACAAATAAAGGGGCCTTCTGCTTTCCTACGCGCTGAGCCTTTTATCCGGCGCTGATCTTACCTCCCGATTTCAAAGCACAAAAAACAAGCTTGTTTTTGGCAAGTTAAAGTGCTCCAGGCCTGATGCTCTCACAAAGAGGCTTAAAGACAAAATGTGTTTAATAATGGCTTGTTTGCGTTCTGTTCTGTTGTGTTCTCATTTCCCTCTTTGCTCAGTCCGTCCTCCCTCAGCATGCCTGCGAGCGCACCATTACTTTGTACCCACTGAAACGCAGAAGTTAGGCTCATTTACAATGGTAATAGATGCTGGTAATATATCAGCCCGGAAATCATAGCTTTATCTTGGGGCGTTTTTACTCATGCTGCAAATGTAATTCACTGCTAAGTAAGTACAGTGCGCAGTCCCCAGCCTATGCTTCACCTCACATCACCTGGAGCAGATGATGGGAGCAATGTGAATGGATCAGAGGGAGAAGAGGACAGGAGAGAATAAAAGTGCTGCGCTGGTCAGTTCTTCAAAAGGGATTATTATCATTAGTCCAAAGTGTTTATAGCTCCAGGCACTATCTGGTTCCCGTATGAGTGCCAACCTGCTAATGCGCCTCTGGCTAACAGGCCCCTATAGAACACTATACAACTTCATCTTGGGTATTTAGACAGCTAACAGAGAAACATGTCATGTATGGTTCCCTTTGTTTATTGTATGTATTATATGTATGTTGAGTATGTATGTTGAGTATATAACTAGACAGTAGGTGATATGGCAAAACAAATGTATCACTTTTTCCCCTTTATATTTGCAATTCAAAAAACAACAACAAATATTTTAATTTATTCCTGCAAAATCTGAACTCTGCTCCAAAGAACTTGCGTTAACTGTGAGGTTTGGCTACCTCAAGCTTTGCAATCAATGATTTGAACCAACTGGATCTCAATACAATTAAAATTTGAGTAGTAGTGGAAGTAGTAGTAGAACTGGTCTATTGTAAAGTCAATCATGTCCATTCAAGTTTAAGACCCCACAAGCCGCCTGATATCTGGCAAGGCAAGTTTATTTGTATAGCACAATCGTACACACAGTAATTCAAAGTGCTTTACAGAATAAGAAAGGCATTAAAATCACAATACAAACAAATCAAAAATGAAATTAATTTTAAAAGCGAAGAGTGCAGAATAAAAACCTTTCAGTCATATGCACAGCTAAACAGAACCATTTTGAGCCTGGATTTTGTCAAAGTAGAGGCCTGTCTCACATCTTCAGGAAGACTGTTCCAGGTTTTCGCTGCATAAATTCTGATATATTTTGTTTTTTATTCCACCAAGAATGCCCAAATGAAACTGATAACGTGACTGTTGTTGACTCCTTTAGAAATATAACACCTAAAATGTAGAATCAGTCATCTTATACCTTAAACTTTGTCAGTACCATTTCTATTTTGTATACATTAAAACCATGAAATACTCTGAAAAACAAAAGCATAACATTGCATTGCAGCAATAGCTTTCAACTTGACAATTTGTTTTGGGATCATTTCAAGTCTACACAGCGAAGAGAAGCTTTGAAGTTTTGCTTGTGTTCGCTTTTGCGACGTAGCCATTAAGATGCAGCTGCTCCCGTCTTGAGCCTTGATAGTAGTAATTCCATCATTT
The DNA here is from genome assembly GCA_000787095.1 of Periophthalmodon schlosseri. NCBI lineage: Eukaryota > Metazoa > Chordata > Actinopteri > Gobiiformes > Gobiidae > Periophthalmodon > Periophthalmodon schlosseri. Next base: position 21,644 of record KN468997.1, on the reverse strand, counting down.
ACACTCAAGATCAACTATCATCACCTCACTCTACAATCTAATTAGCATACACCGCTGGCTAACGCTAATCATTAGTAAAGTTGCAGGTGCTGATTAAAATATTTCCCCTTGATTAGTGAACGGTAAACAACATGGCCAGAGCTTTTTCAGTTAGACGTGTAGCTGCTATCAGTTTGGCAGAAGGGTGGGACTGGGGACTGCAAAACTGAAGGTTTGGAGCCCGTAATTAGGCAGAGCTTTTTTCCTCTCTCTCTCAAACCATTTTCCCAAAAGAAAAGAAGCCTGACTACTTAATTGGAGGAATCAAATTTAGTCAAGCGCCCCGTCGGCTCAAGCCTACATCATTAAAGTTGCCAGCGAACAAACATCAAACACGAGACAGCGTTAACGAAGCAGATGTATTAATTTCCCATTTATGAGCAGCTAGGCAGCTCGCCGGCACTCTTCCTATCTCTCCTCTCTCCCTCCTTCGTTCTCTGTTTTCACTCCCTCTCTCCCTTTCTCTGACAGCACTATTAATGATCTTTAATGCCCCACAGGCAGTAATAGGCCCCACTGGGAGAGCCCAAACACTGCGATTTGTATTGAGGATTTAGACATAACTGGGGAAAAGGGAAAGATAGTGCGATCTTGGGGACAGCTCCGAAGCGCTTGATCAATCCTGGGAGTCGCAGGGGGGCTGCTGGCGGGCTCTGGAATAATAAATGACAGCCTTGCGATTAAATCAAACCTTATGCTCAAAAAGGGGCCCGCGCAGCTGATTGTCACTAACAATCCAGCCGCTTTTTAAACACCTTAGGGAGAGTGAATCAAAAGCAGACAGCGATGAATAAAAAAAAAAAAAAAAAGATCTTAACACCTGACACATACTGAGAGAGACAGACCGCAGCACCAGCCCAGGGAATCAGGGCTTTCACTAGCCACGCTCATTACGCAGTTACCCACAATGCACCACCAGCCAGTGCCAGCCATTCCACCTCATTAGTGCCACTGTTATGCATACGGTGAGGATTGGATGCTCTAAGTGGCGATTTGTTTAGGCCGCGCTCACAACAATAATCATCTTTCTCATCACGCCGTTTGATAAGAGCTTCGTTTAAGAGGCACTAATGGAAGACAACGCCAGTCTACATACAGTGCATTTAAATACTGACAGCTTTTCAACATGGCCGCCAAGTCGAATGAAGACTGGATGATGCCAAACGCGAGGATTACATTTGTTGACTTTGCGGCGACTGCTACATCTCATTACCCAGAGTGGAAGTTAACCCAGATAAAGATAAGTAGAACCTGACTAACATTAACCCACAAATTGGATATAGCGTGCTTCACAGACCTGGCGCGTCTCCTCTCTGGCCCTTAAAGCTGTTTGCTTGTTTCTTCATTACGCTCATTTACAACTCTCCCGAGACCATTGCGGATGCCGGCTCCGAGCAACTATTTGTTTGTGAAGACGACATGATGAATGTAGTGTACATTATTCAGCTGCTGTTTTGTTGTACGCTGTTTACAACTATGTACGCAGATGTACTTAGTTTACCTCAGTCAAAGCCATGTTTTCACTATACCATTTGTCAGCCGCTTTAACGCTACATGAATTATTAATTTGTTTAGCTTTTGTCCAGATATTTGCTGTTGCAGATGTGCTGTTGTGAGCTAGAGTCAAAAATTCAAATTAAAGCCACAAGGGGTCAGTGAAAAAATAATGATTGGGGATATGGGAATATGAACATTTTAGACTGTAATGACCCAGACTGCTGATCTTTGTCATTGTAAAAGAATTCATTCAGCATTCTGACTTGAGCCCAAAAGTTATAATGTTTTGCCATCATAAATTGTTAATCACCAGGGCAACGGTCCTAATTTTTCATCATTCGGGTTGTTCCAAGCTGATACATTTTCCACCAGAAAAAAAAACACATTTTTGCATATATTAAAGGTACAGTATGTAACTTTCGGGAGGTGGCGCGTCATCTGCATGATTCCATGGAAATAGAAAGTTAAAACCATATTTTGGAACATTCTCCATGGAAATAAATACATTTTATGCCATACTGTGGAATATTATAGCCCAAGAAACAACATTTCCATGGAAACAAGCAGGAGGAGTCGGGTTTGTGGAAGTGCAAGCCCACTCACAGTGTTTTTCTATGTTTTTCAGTCCAATAAACACAGCCAAAATGAAAAAGCACAGATTTTAGTCTATTTTTGAGCTAAAAAGTAATGATTTGTGAAACATTCTGTACGCTTTTGACAGCCCCTATACCTCTAACCTTATTCCACATGGACCCACCCCTCACAGTTCTGCTGCAGTGACATTTTACCTGTACACCCCCACCCACAGGTGCTCTGGGGTCTGTCTCTGTCCTCTCCCTCTCTTCTCCTCAGACACCACCATCATCATCATCACCATCATCATCAGTCCCTCCCTGTTTCCCACTTGCAGGCACCACTGGGGTTAAGCTGCCAGAGATGTGATGATAGCAGGAGGAGCAGTGCAGCTGGGGGTTGCAGATAGCACATTCTGTCAAATAGCATCAGGCTGCCTGCATAATGAAGTGAGGAGAATGGTGGCACAGGAGAAACAGCGAAAGGGGGGAGGTTTCATTTGTTAGTGCTGACAGAGAGTTTGAGCACGGTGCAGTACGAGTCTATAGGCATGAAATGAGTACCAATAGTGAGTTACTTCCTTGTGTAATAGTTGTCATATAATCGCACAGTACAAAATATATGGACTAATTTGTATTATAATTTGATTTAATTATCAACATCTCTGGAGGGGTAGAGAATAGAGGGCTTAAAAAGATAAACCTATACTTGTTTTCTATGGGGATAAGCAGACAGCATTTAAATACATACACATACTATGCAAAATATACCTTTTTGGAGCTTTTCACCATGTTATAACATTGCTCCCTCATCAAAAGCATAGCTGGAGTTGTATTTAGCTTCCTTCACGCCACTTGTTTCATTAACTCTGTTTTACAATGGTCTCTTCCACTGAGCACTGATATAGCATTGAAATTTCCCAGGATTGTGACATCAAAGGTAGAAATTCTGAGTTTTTTTTAGTCCATAGATCAGCAACAGACTCATTCTGAGCATTTCGGGTGTGTGTTCATTTCAGTTGTATGCTTGTATTAGCTGGTCAGGGCAGGTTGCTAGAACTAGCACAAAATATTTCAAAAAAGTACAATAACAATGACCAAACAAATCGAAAAAGTAGAAACCAGCTGAACCTCAAGAGATGGAGGATGTGACGTCAAAGTAGGGTGATGTGATGGATAAAGATATAAGTTACAGAAAGTCCAAAGAGGATAGAATTAACTACAGTTTGTGAGAAAAAATTACACGGAGGATACGGTCATTATGAAGCAGAGACTGTGGCCACTCCTAAGGCAATGACAGGGCCGGTTTATGTGTCCAGACTCCAAAGGGACACAGCACTTATTGAGTTTTTATTAGGGCCCATTTGTTGTTGTCTTGGGTCATGGCTCATATTGCCACGAGCTGGAATGAGCTGGAAACTTGAACCATAGCCCAATAACTGGAAGTGATGTGCAAATGTTTTACAGGAAGCACGAATCCTCAGACGACAGACTCTGAGGCCCATAAAACCACGTCAGGATTTAATCGGGTCATTATTTAAATTATATGACAATCAGTGAAAATTGACAATAAAATGGCTGCCAATGATAAACAAGGTCAAAGAGTGTAACTTAGTTTTATAGTGCACACTCTAGTAAGGTACTGAACACTCAAATTGTAGAAAAAGGGCCAAACTGTTAACTGTGATAGACTGTATAAAGAAGTGGACTAAGGGACTGTGATGTCACCCATAGCTTTTGGCTCCAGTCAAATGAAGCTCATCGAGGCTAAAGCAGTTATAGGGACGAATTTGAAGCTGAGTTCCATATTTGGAATTCCGACCGCAAGTATTATAGCAACCAAAGAGCCAATCCAGAGCGATGCTGTTGAAGGTAACGCCTGTTCCAGCCCGCACCGCTGGTTTAGCAGGGAGCAGGCGCTTAGCAACACTAGCGGGAGCGACCTCAGGGAAAGAAGGGGACTGATTTGTCTGTTATTAGGGGCCACAGTTTTTCAATAGAAAGTGAATTGGAGCCAGAGTAGATGGAGCCGGAAGTGCGCTCATCCTCACCTATTTGGAAGACGGCGCCTAGTACGTTAGCTATGTCCATTTATATATACAGTCTGTGGGAGGGATGGATTCAGGAAGTTTAAGCTTACAGGTAATAACTGCAATAACACCATATGATTTTAAGTTTTTAGCAGTCGTAAAGTTAGAAGACAGATGGAATAGGTTTAGGTGCCACCATTTTACAACCCAAAACGCCAGTACACTAAAAAGTCTAGATTTTTTGCGGGATTTCTTTCATGTTTTCTATGTAAATCTCACTTTTTATTCAGTTCATATGACATCAGTGAAAAAGTGAGACATTCGCTAAATAAGTGGGATGTGGGACAGGGGCCCATGTCTCTGCAGGACAATCAGAAGAGGGACGATTGGTCACCCTAACTGAACATATATGCTTTGTTTTACAGTGCTACCTGGACGATGACTTTAGCTTTGTTCTGTTTAGAAAGTTGAGCTGTTACATTCATCATCATTGCACTTCTTTTGATGTTTGCCATTTTATCCTAATATTCAGTAGCCTTCACCTCCCTCCGCCTTCCTCCGCCTCCCATACACAAATGCCTGCAGACCTTTGCCTCAACAGCCAATGCTTTCATTAGTTTCATATAAGGATTGATGGGCTCCCATGAGGGACATAAATCAATTGAACAATACTTTTCTCAAGCCGGGCCTAAAGCTGCGATGGAGCCGTCAAGCAGAGGGCTGGCAGCGGGGTCGGGCTCTGGAACAGCCACATCATTGGTTTGCTTGTGCTGCGGGCATGGGGGCATATGAGGCACTGTGCACTCAAGGTTTATGATGGAAAGAGTCCCCCCTTCATGGTCCATCTGTTCATCCTTTGCTTTCCTGATTCTGCTCTTTCAGCCCACCTTCTCCGTCCATCCATCCTTCCGGCCTATGATTTACAACTACGACTCGTGCGCTTCCTGGGAATTGATTTCCAGGGAACTGCACCCCGCGCCCATCCTTTCTGTAGGGCTATAATGATCAGGTTGTGGATCATTAGTCTGGACCAGTGTTTGGGACTGCTCTGCTGGCTGGGGGCCATACATCTCCCCCTCCTCCAGAGTCACTGCTGCTGTTAAATTGTCTGTCCCGGTCCCTCCTCTTCCTCCTCTTCAGCCCCGGTCATGGCTCATGACGCTCATCTGTTCTCCATTGCCCTGTGGAGTTTAGTCAACAGGAATCTGTGCCACTGCTGATGCTATAGATCTGTGCTTAGAACTGAAGAAAACATGCTACATCAATCAGAGCGTGCTGCAGACAGGCAGCTGATGTCCTCTGTTTTACATATAAAAGATGTCTTAAAATAGGGATGCCATATCTCCAAGAACAGCTCTGACAGATGCTCCTGCTGTAATGTGCAGGAAATAGAGTCAGGGCTGAGTGCTGCAGACAGCCTCGCAGTGGAAAGACTTTTATTATGGCCCTGAGGAACAATACCTTCTGATTTGTTGCATTTGCTTCTTGACAATGTGCCAAAATTGAAGGCCTGATTGAGATTCTTGGGCATTTTCAAAGACCAAAGGCAGTATTTTTCCCTGAGTGCTCAACAAGCTGCCTTTTCACTGCTATTCTTTCACTCTACAATCTTGAAATTGACAGAACAATAGAATAACACTCCAGTTCATCTCCAGGGCTAATCACAATTTTCAGTTTTAGACGAGACTGACACAGACAACAATCAAGCGCATTCTGTGCACTTCCCCAGCACAAATGAATGACATGCAAAAGAACAGTGTGTGGATGTTCATTAGGCTGTGAGCCGTCACACAGAGGGTTGTTATTACCAATGTGTGGAGAAATAACTACTTTCAAGCCCAACATCATTTCCAGCTACTGTCTGGTGGATTTCACTTTCATTAACAGGATCACATGTCTATAATACAAGCAGGCCTCACGGCTGAATAATGTTTCAATAGAGCCCAGTCCAAAACCAGCCTAACTACCACTCTGTGGAAGAAGAGGCAGGCTCAAACAAACAGCAGTGAAGAGCAGCAGTGCGCTGCCTCTAGAGGCTTTCATGAGCCTGTGCACTGGCACCGCAATCTCCCCCAACTAAAGCTGGGCCTGGCAGCTCGCACTGGCAGCATGATTTACAACAGCATTTAAGTGAATCTAATAAGCAGAGTGAATGCTTCCCGGTGCTTTGGCATGGCCCGTGCCTGGGCCCTAATCACTCAAATATTTTGGCAAAAGCCAATGCCCCGCTCCTCTCCAAAAAAGAATAATGAGACACAGAGCTCTTAATCACAGCAGATCAGTTCAAATAAATGAATAGAGAATCAGAAGCATTCTTTGCCGAGGCAGCGCTCTCCGCGTCCAAATGAGTTGAGAGCGGGCCAGCTCGGAGATGGAGCTGTACCCAGGAGATAGAGCACATTCTCAGGACTCACAGAGTGCCTCTCCCTGGCACACAGCTCCACAGATCTGGAACTAACTCAGGACAGCTTTAGCACCTTCCTTTGACCTTGGATGTTTAAAGTGGGGATATGTGCACACATACAGTATACAGGCATACAAACAAATACTCTGAGCCGCTCCAGAAAGTGAAGGCTTGCGATCTTCACAGCTTTTTAATCAAGCACTCCTCCGCACTTGTTCTCCTATCACACTTCAGATGTTTTCTGGAAACCCACGCAAAGCGATGCGTTAGCTCTGACACACCATCCAAACTCAATAATTTAGCAGGCTTTCACTTGCCAATTCTTCCCTCTGCCAATCTGAAAGCCTTCCACACACGGCGCTCGCTGAGACAGCGCTCTAACAAACGATGCTGTCAGTTAACAAGATGGAAAAACATTCTGTTAATTTTTGCTCTCCCTCCTTCTCTCCTCCTCTGCTGTGAGTCTTGATGTGCACAGACAAGGCCTGGATCACAGCTTGCCTGGGGAAAGCCTGACACAAGACAGGCTGCCGCTGACATGATGAGCTTCCAGACTGCGGGAAAACTCCTGTGATGTCACTCCCCTCTTCCGACAGCTCTGACACCCTGGGGTGGGGTAGATGGAGCGCCAGGAGCAGAGGGGGAGGGGCGACTGATGAGAAGAAACACTGGTGCGTAGACTGAGCAGCTCTTGTGTTTTCTTTAATGTGGCGCTTTTATCAGCAGTCTGAGCTGTCAGCCATGATCAGGGCTGTAGGAGCAGGAGACACGCTGTCAACGTAACACACATGCTTCTGCTTCCCTGTGTAAAAAGGGTCTGTGCCCAGAGAGCACATGCAGCACATCTACCCTTACGCTACCACACTGTGTTGTGTATGAAAGTCAGGCTGGTATAATAACAATACAAGCACAAGATCCAGATGCACTGTGTTTAATTATCATGTCATTGTGTGTACAGACAGTATACATAGTGGTGTGGACGTGTTCTGAAAAAGGTGTCATTTCGCACTGGTGGAGTCTGTTTCATGCCTAAAGCGCACACTTCTTACAGAGATGCACAGTAATTACATGCTCACAGAACAGGGCTGTGGTCACATGATCTGCATGACAGGTGGCAGCAGAAGTAATGGATTATGTGGCAGTGAAAAGTCACCAGGCATTTGGTTACCAATGACTCCTCCTGTTGTGAACATTAAAGCGATATGCATTGTTTACCATTCACTCAAGTCATTGAATAATGATGCTGTGGCACCACCTGCTCTGTGTACTGGGAGGACACAGTTTGGTTGAAATAAATGAGCTGTGTGCTCCCTGCTGCCCCCTGTCTGTGCTGTGACAGTGCAGCTCAGAGGCCTGCCCTCGCAATGGCCATTAAAATAATGTGGCCTCACCTGAGCAGAGGTTAACCAGCTAATGTCCTCTGCTCTGCTCCTCTGGGCACATGAATAATGCAGATCAGCTTCAGAAAACAAGCACACAAATGAATCTATAAATCACCTGGGTCATGGCCATCGTATTACCCCCTCCCCCCCATCTAGCCGCTCCCATCTCGCTCTGTATTGGCCCCTGTCAGCAGCCTGCAGGAGGAGTGGCTTGTATAAACACACAGTTAAATGCCCTGTTGGTTTAATAACAGTGATGTGGACTCACTGCACACACAGACTGTCATATACAGGTGATGCATTATGCAGCACTGGACCTGTTCACATTTCATTTGGACGTGTTCAACATCTGCAGTAACACGACTCTGAACATGCACTCTGCAGTTATAAATGAGGCAGGACCAATACATCAGCAGCTCTCAACAAATGGTAGAATGTGTTAGCAGTACACCTGTTTTGTACCTGCCAAGCTAACGCCAAATACAGTGTCTCACATTTCCATCCAGTACTGCTTTAACACAATGCTGTTTTGTGCATAATAAGAGACTGTTTATAGTTGTGTTTTTACTAGCCCAGTTAATGGTTTATTACAAAAGTATTCATTGTAATCCTTTTAAACGGGTGCATAATTATCTAATTACAGGCCGTGTTTACAAACAGTTCAGCGAGAACAAAGAACATGCAAAACAAAGCTAATTATAACTATGAAGTGAACCCTGTACAAGAGATATTTCCCCGTTATTAAACAAAGATAAGACATAATCTTTGCCTTTAAGTGTATGTATGTGTGTGTGTGTGTGTGTGTGTGTATATACACACACACACACACACACACACACACTTAAAATTACTGTAACATTTTATTCTATACTAACGCCCCTAAAGTCTGGGCAGGACTTTTAATTAATGGTATAGTTCAATATTTATCACCTTAGAGCACATGTGTTTGACCAGGTCTTTGTCTCATGATAGAGGAGTTTGAGTACAGCTCTGATTCACCAGTGCTACACCTGCATCTTCACTAGATTTATGTTGAGAAAAACAAGGAACCGAGGGTCTTTCACTCATCAAATGTGGCTCTGGCTTTGTCTCTCCATTTGTAAAAAAGGTAAGTGTAATCCTTTACATCAGGGGCAAATGTTTTCTTTTAGTCAATATGCACCATGGGTTTGTAACAGTGTTAGTAATAGGCTGGTCAAACTATAGCTAATAACTTTCCTTTGCCAGGCTCTTAAGTTCTACAGAAGTCAAATATTGTCCATTTCTCTTTTACACGATGTTGAATTTGGAGCGATCAATCAATTGTCAGTTTGTGTTTGTTAGTAAGTCATAGAAATAAGACAATACTGCATAATCTGTTGTTTCAAATGTGTACACCATAATGATACTAAATGTGTAAATGCTCCATCACTGAGACTTACAGAAGTGAAACAATACACTGTATGTGACCTGTACAATAAGTGCTCAGAGGATTACACTGACTGTCTAACATATTTTTAAACATATTTTAGTGTGTGTTCAAATATTTACATGTTCCAGTAATCATATTGATTAATTGTTGGACGGATTTGCATTTTGAATAAACATTGTTTCTAAGCTACTGTGTATAAAGGAGTTTTATTTTAAAAAGTGCCTTTAACGGTAAAGAACACCAGTAAACAGGGAGAAGCAGTTCTTTCCTCCACCGCATGCTATCCTTAATACACAGCTTTGTGCAGGCACATTTTGCTGCCTGCTATTTACCGTATACCGTTTACCTATATAACAGTTCTTATAGCGTATACATTGCTTTGTAAGAACTTAGTTTGAATACAGGTTTAATGGAGGACACTCACATAACCCCTGTTGGAGATAAGCTGTGATAAAGGAAGCAGCCGTTGGTTCACATAGACAACTACCTAACCCATTTCATTTGTCAAACCTGTGTGTGCTCTCCCATACTCCATCAAACAAAGCCACAGCTAACTCACACAGTCATTTCCCTCTCTCCCAATTACAAATGAGTCCATTAGTGTGTCTGCGCTGAGCCCCGTGCTGTCTCCCAGTAATGGCTTGTGAGATTTCCATCATAATCATAATGGCTCCCAGAGCAGCCATGAGTGCAGATGGAAGGTCGCTCATAGGTAATGAGCTATCTCACCACCCAAGGGCACATGTCTTTGGCTTTGTTATTTAGAACTGTATGCCTGCTTTTCTTTATTTCACTATATTTTATATGGGCTGTACACTGTGTATGTATAAAGAACACAAAGAACACACTGGAACCAGAGTGTGCATCAGGCTTAAACTGATTCAAAACACTGCTACATTGGCCAGAGAGTCACAGCGCTGCATCACGTGGGGTGACACTCGCTGACAGCCAGGACCAAATGCCATGGCCACATTAGTGTGTGCTGACATTCTTTGTGCCGGTCCCCTGACGCAGGGCCGTGCCAAAGCAGAAATGCCATAATGGCCACAGTGTCGGGATGACTCACCTCCACTTGCCATTCCACACACATCACATTGTATTCTCTGGCCTGCGAGCACACCAGTCAGCCAGCACATCTGCATCTTTGGCCAATTATTCTGCAGAGCCTGTCTGTAACAGTGTGTGCTCACTGTAGTGTCTGCATAGCCACAGGGCATTGGGACCGCTGGAGCAGTCTGAGGCAGCACAGGATTAATTGACTAGAGAGCTCTGTGCTGCTGTGAAAAGGCTCATATCAACATGGCCAACTGACATTTCCCTGCATGATTCTGGTTTTATAAAGGTCATGCTTGTCTAAGGATTTGGTGCCCGCTCATACAAACGCTCATGTGAGAAATCAATGCAGAATAATCAAGAAGTGCCATATGAGACGCCTGTTTATGGCCCAGGTCTATACAGCTAATTGCATGTCTCTTACACCAGTCATATTGAAGCCATAATGATGCTATATCCTGATGGCACTATTGACTACAAGAGCTTTGCTTAGCTTTAGTTAACATTATTAACCTGCAGATGTGCTGTAATATGTACCACAGTGCATTGGGGCACCGCTCGGCTAATAGACCTAGAGATAATACAGTCACTAAAAAGTCATGAGGCTCCACCATCTTACAACATAATATAGTGAATTATTAATAGCGGTAAGAATAATCAGACCTCTGGGATGAGGCCTGCCCCTGCAGTCTGGCAATTCAAAGATATCTTAGCCCGCGCAGAGCTAAATCAAAAGGAATGGAGTATTTACTGCAGCCCTTTTAAATTAGCCATTAGGTGGCTGGAATGATAGAGAAATATACATAGAGGTCAGATGTACGCTCTGCTTGACTCGAGTCGCCTCCCAGGAGGTCCGCCATCTCCCTCCGCTTTAATTTAAAATCATTGAGAGGCAAAATGGTCGCTGTTTGATTTATCCCTTATTACATTGCTTCTTAAGAATGTGTTAGGCTGCCTCATGAATGCATTCATCTCCATAAGCTTCCTCAGCACCACTTAGGCCCTGTGTAATCTAGGCGAGACCCCTTGTCACTTCATTTGCACATGCAGGGAACTATCGATTCCTGTCCAGAATGCAGGCTAAGGGAATAAGGAGTCAAAAAACTGGGTATGCACGGAAACCTGTTTCACAGCAGCTATTCAACAGCTATAATCACAATATTATTTACGCCGCATTCAGGCCAGGCTCCTGTGACAGACTACTTTCTATCATGGCCCATTGATGTATTGTCAGTGTGGAGGCAGTTAAAAGCATTTAGCTGGAGCGGCAGTGATCGCAGCCGCCCCGCAAAGCACACAATGGCTGGGCTTAATCAGAAGCAGAATGGGTCCCATGGGTGTGGAGGTCCCACCAAGCTGGGGAATTTCATTTAATTTCCCTCGGGCTGTCTATGTCTTGTACACATAATTAGAGCCCAACATGCAAGACTCCTCGTGTTTTGTCAATAATCCCCCGAGGAGCAATCAGGACAAGGGTTGGACATGCCTCTGTGACCTGGGCTACTCACAACAAGCTCCGCCACCTAATTACACTGCCTCTAACAAGCGGTGGGCTGGAGACAGAGAGGGACGCAGTGAATGGGGGAAGGGACAATAGTGTAAGATCTGACAGTCTATAGAGCGCCATGGAGTTAGGGATGTTTTTGTGTATCTGCCGCGGTGCATGCTGGGACGCCATTGTCGATCTCATGCCGCGCTTCACTATTTTCATCATTTAGGATCTTCGGCTGGCGCGGCTCACTGGGGCTCATGAGCTCACACAGCGGGAGGTGAGGGGAGAAGAGATTTGGCCTGATTTATGCAGTAAGATGCTTCATAGACAATGCAGTTTATTATGGGACAAGTTAAGACACTGCTGCCACATAACTTTTATATAAATAATGGTGGTGAAAAGTAACTAGGCAGTTGGATGAATTTTCAAGTTGCCACCATGGAAAAGTTGTTTAGTATTAGTAGTTAGAGTTATCACGATACTAAAATTTAAAACTCAATTTCAATACTATGGAAGGACTTAGGACTCGATACTCAATACTGATTCTGATACCACGATCATAATAAAAAAAATGTCGTTCTTTAGACAATAGAACGCCATTTTCAACATTATCATAGTACTTTCTTTTCTATTCCCATGTGGCCTTATATCTGTGTAATCCTTCAGTCGTCCAGGTAGGTTCCATAGTGGTCCATGGGCGTGTACTAGTCTATGTGGTCTTATACTTCCTGCTACAGCTCAAGATCATTCTAAGCTATTCAGGGGCGTGTACTAGTCTATGTGGTCTTATACTTCCTGCTACAGCTCAAGATCATTCTAAAGCTATTCAGGAAAGGTTCATTTTGTCCTGTGAACATGACTTTTTTAGTATGGATACCTGCTCAAATGAATATCTAGTTTCAATACTGATTTTCGATACGTTTGACAACCCTATGAGTAGTAGTAGTAGTAGTAGTAGTAGTAGTAATAGTTTTCTTAAGTCTTTTACAATTTTAGTAGTCTTAGTAGTAGTAGTTAAAGTAGTAGTACTGGTAGTAGAAGATGCTTGATAGCAGCAGTATTGTTGTAGTCATTTAGGAGAATGTATTTATAATATAACAATACATTATATATGTAATGTACCATTTTTACTTCAGCTCCCACTTACAAATGTGATACTGTCCTTGAACAATACATTTAGGGTAACTGCAGCATTAGTTTTTCATCATTTGCGCTGGGACTGTAGGGAGTTAGGACTAGTGCACTGCCATAAAGCTGTCTCAAAACTTGGAATCAAAACAAACATCTTTTCTGCACCAGCTTTTATGTATGTACAGGTACGTTCTTTAACAATACAACAACATTAAAGTTTAGTATACAGCACTGGTTCAGTTTGATTTTATTTTTATCTTTTTTTTATCATTATAGAGTACCTTCCCCCACACTGAGTACTGCCATAACGCTGTCATGCTCACGTAACAGCATCATCTGTCACTTCTTACCACATGTTTTATACCTTGAACACACCATCCACAGGACCCCTCTGTACCTTGAGACAAACAACCCAAAAGCCTCCCACATAGTACATAGCTTCAACCCGACCAAGAGCACAACTATCCAGTCTGTGTGTTGTACTTGACAGACGGATCCAGACTCTGCCTTCTTGGTGAAATCTGCCGTGTAGGAGTCAGGGCTGACACGGCGCTGCTGTAGCTGCCTTCAGAAAAGACTGGCTCCACGAAAGGCCAACAGGGGGCAGAGTGTGTGCAGGTGAGCAGGGCCTTGACTGACAGAGTTTAACCTTGGCATGTTGGAGAACTCACTCAGCGGGGAGCCAGGGCAGAGGAAGAGGAGAGGGGAGCATCGGAATAACAACAAATACAGTTTTTTTTTTTTATATAGAAAGACAGCCTGTTTCTGGAGACACTGGTTTGAACCCAAGGTCTTCCTCCATGCATTATTGACGAGCGGTAACTGGCCTCATAAATAGAGATGAGGGCCGATACCTGAGGAGCTGGGGCACACTCGCTCTTGATTCAGAGATCGAACAGGGCCCAGAAGGTTTTGACACGGGCAGTCACCTCGCGGGGTCTTCGCTGCCCACCATTATACTGACAAATGGAGGCATATGGGAGCGCTCCTCTCCAATGCAAGTAATGGATTGAAATCATTTAGACACAAGTGTGATGTCTGGCTTCGAACTCATGTGGAATAACTGTTAATCCATGTGTTTCAGAATGTTGAACAATTACGACCGTTGCCGTAGTAATTTACAATTTAAAACTTGAATGTGGCATCAAACTGCTCACTCTTGTTTAATACGTACATGAGTTTTTTTACCGCTCCAAAATACCTTTAAAAACATGCATTGTGACTGAGATCAGGTTGCCTCTCCACAGATCTGACTTGTAAGTTGGCCTGCTGCGTTACCCGATTGTCTTTATAGAGATAGAAATGATAGAACGCTTAATGCCATGCTGTGGAACATACTAGGTAAAGCAAGAACATCTCCATGGTGACAAGCAGGTGGCAGAAAACTTACATAATGCCTTTAAGTCTCCCTGCATGCTGCCAGTCTAATAAAATCTTTGATATATGAAGACAATTTAGCAGAGGCGTTTTTCGTTTCCAGGTCAGAGATGATGGAAATGGCTTTCTCTTTCCAGCGGACTAAACATCTCACTCAAACAGCATATTTACGCTTTCTGTCGCTGATTGAATTATTTTCACAGTATTCTCAGTTTGCACAGGGAATTGAATCATCGACTTTGGAACATGATTCGGCGCAGCAACTGTTTTTCCCCAGCACATTCAATTTTCAAGGACTTGGCAACCTTGTCCTATTCAAACGAGTGCATTATGAGGTTTGTAGTTGGCCACAAATGAATGGAGGTCTGAGCACTTGAGAGGAGGGAGTAACACATTAGGGCTTTTATAATATCACATCTCAAGGTGAAACTCAGGCCTTCGTCATTCTTATGTTTCAGCCTCAAAAGCTATCAGTGAGCAGCGCGGGACAATAGGAAAGATACACCGCTGTTCTTTAGTGGCAAAAGTAATACTCCTGTCAATTCATAATTCATTCTATGAACACATTACGGAAGCAAACCTTTGGAAGAATGAATTATGTGGAGCAGAAAAGTCAATGTTGATCAGGTTTTTCTTAACACCTGCATTTTTTTAAACCTGATGCCATTCCTGAAACAGTAATTTCCATTATACAAGTATCCAAACTGAAAACAGATGCTGACAGATAGTAAAGGTTTAGGTTGCACTGGGTTGGACAAAATATTAACCTCAGCCTAAGTGGGACTTTAAAACTGCATTGTAAGTCAAATAGAAGGAAGCCTCTGCATCTTGATTAACCAGTCTTGCACTTTTGATCAGCAGTGCCTTAGTGTGGACATAAGCACAGTTATTACAGAGCTACCCTATGATTCAAAGTCAATTTAGTGTAAGACATTGGTGTTTAAATGTCTGTCAATTAGGCCACTTCCATGTAATTAGCAGTGTGAGTGAGGGGGGCAGGGCTCCCCCCTGACCCCAGTGTCATTACTGAGCTGTGGGCCAGTGGGTGTGGCTCTCTCCCTCAGTGATGGTGACAGGATGTTGAGCACCGCTGCTTCCTGTTGGCCCTTACTCATCCATCAGACAGGGTCCATTCATCTACCCCCCAGGTCCACCCGCCCTCCCCCCAAACACACACACACCCGGGCCCCTGAGAGCGGCACACTGCCAGGCCTGAAGCTCCACTTTAATTTCTCATCTGTGGAACCCTAATGAGCTCCGCCTGCTCCTCCACCTCAGAGACCCCACTGATTATCCAACAGGGGCCTGACCATTTGTCAATGGCAAGAGGTGGCATTTACACCAGCGACCTTGTGCCAAGGAGAGGAAATCAGGATGGAGAAAGCCTGAGCTATATAAGCACAGAGCAGCTTAAAGCGTGCTGTAATAATGGGAATATAGATGGATGAGGTATTAGTGGGCCCATTAGTGCTCAACAGAGGGGCCTAAAGTTTAATTCTACAGTTTGAAAGCTTTTTAAAATAATGTTTCTTTATAAAAATGTGAGGACAGGGAGTGACTGCTGAGACAGAGGAGTAGGGCCAATGTGTCCCTCTGACAGAGCAGGGATTTGCTGTTATTGGATGGAGGGGAGCTGTGTAGGTCCATGACACCCGCTAACCTTGGCCAGCACTACTGGGACTCTGGGGGTATCCATCACTGTGGCAGCCCCAAGACCCCAGACCAGGGAAAAAGCCACAGAAGTTGCCGGGGGAGGAAAAAAAGCTTGTAAAAATTTAATGCACTCCGCAGAGCGGTCATGTCATACTTGGTTATGGAAAATAATCCCAGATGCCTGCAGTGCTAAAATGGAGCTGTAATGTGCTCGCCTCCTAACCCGGCCTGACAGCCATGATGTACGACTACCATTACCGGAAAATATCACTTCAACTAACCCGTGATCCGGCTCCGCTAAGGGTCATATTATCCATGAGGAACAAATTACACTCCCCCAAAGTAAATACAAATTTCCTCCACTGACTGGGTACAAAGCGTGTGGGGAGGGGCCGGTGGGAGCGGTACCTATGACAACGCAGCACAGAGTGACAAGGATGATAAAGTACATGACAAATCACGAGCTGACAGGGTACTCTAGTGCAATCAGCCTCAGCCGCGGCCTGGCGAGCACCCACTCAAGCCTGTAAACACTACTCTCTGCCTTTGGAGGGCCAAAACACATAATCTTTTAACGCTGACAAGTTGCTCTCTCCTTTTTATTACTCATCCTTCCCAGAGCGCGGAGAGGAGGAGGGCCGGGCGAGGGGGGGTGAGGGGGGCGTATAAACGTTTTATGTACAGTGCTGTCAGTGATTGAGAAACACCACTCCTCTGCAGTAATTGCCTGAGGGCAAACACAGCAAAACAATAAAAGAAGAGAAACAGCAAATATATTAGCAGCAGTTCACATCTTTATTTTATGTCAAGGACAAACAGGTCCCTGTAAAGAACCCACTTAGATCCCTCATCTCCAATAAGAGCCAGCACAGACAATTACAGCACTCTACCTCCCCCATTAATAATGAGCAAAGCTTTTCTTAAATGTCATTTACAGCTTGAGCAAGTAAATAATACATCGATGTCTTCTCAGAGAACTGTCAGTGAGAAGGTAAAACGGTGAGAAGCCCTTGAGAATTAAGCGACATTCTGTCTGGAATATTTGACAGCGCAGAGTCATTCAGATGAAATCACTTACATTAGCAGGTACAAAAGCGCTGAGTGCCTGAGTACTCTTCACGAACATAAAGACGATCAAGATATGACAAGAAACACAAGGCCTTTTCAGATCAAGGAGAAGCGGCGCCAGTGCTTTTATGATGAATAATTAAGATGCATTTATAGTCACCGAAGATACTTTTTTGATCCAGATTTGGAGCTCCACTCACACTTTCAGTTGTTATAATCTTATCTCCTCATAATAACAGGAATCTCTCTATAAATTGCACATATGCTGATTCTAACGGTCAGAACAACAGTACAGTGGGACTGTTGTATGGCAGGGGACTACTAGTATCTATGCCATCTCAGTGTAAACCTGCTGCCAGGTTTTAGAGTAACTGTTGCATTTGGCCAAAGTACAATGAACTTTCAAATAACTCTTTCAATCTTTTTCTCTTTGGTTTTTGTCTTTGTCTTTTTCACATAAAGGATGAACAATCAGAATGAAATCAGATTACTCACATCAGATTCCAGAAATCAGATAACGATCATATATTTGGTGTGCATATAAATATAGCCACTAGGCATTGAGCTACAGCCTTAAGCCCCAACAACACACAGCCACCTCCACCACAATAGCAGAGTAGAGCACAGAGCGTGTGGAGTTTGAGAAGAGAATGCTCGTCTCTTATCAACACACTGCAGCTCCTGTCACTGTGTCCGTCTATACCGAGGAGAACAGCATGTGTCTTGGGAACACTTTTTCAATTTCCTGTTCTAAAAGGACTCTAAATAAGCCACGTTTGTCCACATCTGAATAGATTTGACCCATTACAGCCTCTTCTTTGGATTCAAAGGACAACAGACAGAAGCAGTGGTGGAGGCTGGCGGTATCTGATAGTAACAACAAGTTGATTCTGATCACAAAACAAAAGAAGCAGCCCTAATAGGCTGCGTTAATATCCTAGAATTTTATATTGTCAGAATTTCAGAAGGAGGCCAGGGGCCTTTACGGGAGAGTCATTGTTTTTGGGAGAAATATCCAAACTTACAATCCACAAATGTTGAACCCTATAATTATTTGTTGAACCCTATAATTATTTGTTTGGGTTTGGTTCCACAAACTTGCCATATCTGTTGCCATGGGGCGACGGTAGCTCAGTTGGTAGCGCATTTGTCCACTTATCTGAAGGTGGGGGTTTTGCCATGGGGCGACGGTAGCTCAGTTGGTAGCGCATTTGTCCACTTATCTGAAGGTTGGGGGTTCAAATCCCACTCTCGATATAAACATCATTGGTTGAGCGGGCAGATCCACTGACCCACAGGTTGACGGTGCGATTCCAGCTCTCACAGATGAATGTTGTCCTTGGGCAAGACACTTAACCCACCTCGCGCCAGTGTCTGCGTACACTGCTGTGTGAATGTGTGTGAATGGTTGAGTGGTCCCTTGATGTAAAGAGCTTTGAGTGCCTTGAAGATGGAGTGCTATATAAAAATGTGATCATTTACTAAGAATATTTCACTTTGGTCTATTTATACTGACAGAGAACACAATAAACTTGGTTCCGGTTTTAGTTTCATGAGGATAGGCCCAGTAAAAAAAGAGATATTAACCATAAACCAGCTCAACAAATCTGCTAGTAGACAGTTAAACAGCAAATTCTAGCATAGAAATCTGACCTGTCCTCCAGCTCTGTTTTAAGTATTCTGAATTTTAAGCCCCACAAATGGACGAAGTAGCCACCGATGTTCATCAGTAGAACGTGATCTGCAGTGAATTAATATAGTCACAGGGGAGCGATACAGCGTGCACTCCCTCTCTCCCCTCACTGTGCACTCTTGCTCGTCCGGAAACAAGAAAGAATTGCCACGGAGACAGGAGCAATTTAAATCGACAACACTGAGTAATGACTCAATTTGCCGCACAGTCTAAACACCACAAGTAAATGGCATTACTAAATCATTAGAGTGGATCGGATGCACCGGACAAAATGGTGGCTCTTAACGTCTCTGGAGTGTGGACAGAATATGTAAACATTGTAAATATAAAAGTTTAACACAGACCACTTCTCACAGATGTTGATAGATTTCCGCAATCAGGTTTTACTGTGTAGAGAGCGGTGTTGGCGGCCACCCCAGTCTCATTTAAATGTAATCTACAAAGCTTTAAAAACCAGAACTGTTTCATTTAGACTGTGCAAATCATTAAGTCATTTTATAATTAGTGCACTGCTAATTAATGCGTTTATTAAGAAGATGTTTAAATCAGCCGGCTCGTAATTACAGTCATATCTTAGCCTTAAAGGAAACGCCATTTAGTGTGGAAAAGAGTCTGTGTTTTGTATCTCTGCAGCTGTTATTAACCTGCTGATTTTAACAGCTATAAACAAATAATGGGAGGCACTGCAGAAAATTATAAAAACATTTTTCTACTTGCATCCCCTATATAAAAGAACACATGATATGGACTCACCTTGTCGTCTTGATCACTTTCTGTGTCACCCTGCAAAAAACAAGAAGAAAAAATTTTTACTTCAAATGACTACAATAGGATACAAGTTAAGAGTGTGCTTTTTGCTACTACATGCCATCCACAAACACAACAAATTTAATTTAGGATTATGGATTAAATTCATTTCAATTTTATTTATATAGCACATTTCAAAACAACTTCATATACAAAGGAAAAGAACAATAAAACACCAAGATATCCTAGTATTAAAGGTGCTATATTGCGCAATTTTTGATCTATGTTATAATGTTGTTTCCTCATCAAAAACATACTGTATCTGGAGTTTTTTTCTCTCAAACAGAAAACACTCTGTTCCACCTTGTGATGTCATGTGGTAATACAGGAAGTGCTCTACTTTGTTTTTAAACTCCATCACACACTTCACTAGAATCATTTGGATGATTTCAGCCCTGGAATTGCCAGTCTCTACTGAACTAAAGGTAAAAGGTAGGTGTTAACAAGAAAACTACCGCTTCATGACATCACAAGGTGGAACAGAGCCTTTTGAGCTTTGGAGATGTACACAGACTAATAATAAAGGATTACTCAAAGATGTATGAATGAAACAAAACTGAACTCCAGGTATGTTTTTGATGAGATTTTGATGAAAGGTCACAAGAGTCAATTTTATGTAATATGCCTTTAAATGCCAGTGAGAAGAGGTAGGTCTAGTCTTGATATTTTTGGGAGGCTTACAGAATTCTAAATATGCTACTTCTTCCTTTTAAAATGGCTTAGTTTTTGGTGCAAATCATTACTGCCACATTGCAAAGAACTGAGATACAAAAGTGCTTGATAATAGCGTGTTGTCTGTATGGTAACAGAGCAAAGGATCATGGTCTATGTAGTTCCCATTGCACTTAAAGGTCCTATATTATGCAAAATTGACTCTTGTGAGCTTTAAACCATATATAATGTTGAATTCTAAATATGCTACTTCTTCCTTTTAAAATGGCTTAGTTTTTGGTGCAAATCATTACTGCCACATTGCAAAGAACTGAGATACAAAAGTGCTTGATAATAGCGTGTTGTCTGTATGGTAACAGAGCAAAGGATCATGGTCTATGTAGTTCCCATTGCACTTAAAGGTCCTATATTATGCAAAATTGACTCTTGTGAGCTTTAAACCATATTATAATGTTGTTATCTCATCAAAAACATATCTGGAGTTGTGTTTTGGTTCATTCGCACATGTTGAGTAATATTTTATTATTAGTCTGTCTACATCTCCAATGCTCAAAATGCTCTGTTCCACCTTGTGATGTCATGACAGCTACCTTTTACCTTTAGTTCAGCAGAGATGGTCAATACTAGGGCTAAAATTATCCCAGTGATTCTTGTAAAGGTATATGAAGTTTAAAAACACAGTGGAGTACTTCCTGTATTACCACATGACATCACAAGGTGGAACAGAGTGTTTTCAGTTTGAGAAAAGAACTCATAAATATGCAGGGTTTGTGTGTTAAATGTGTGAATGAAACAAAACACAACTCCAGGTATGTTTGTGGTGAGGAAACAACATTATAACATACATCAGAAAATAGAGTAGTATAGGACCTTTAAGCAAAGAGCCTTGTAATTTAATATATTGTGATGATATTTTGACAATACAACATTTTGCTAATTGTAGCATCCCTATTTAAGACTACACGTCATGAACAGGTTAAGATGACACTCAAAAGAACCACAGTACAAGCCAGAGTTCAAGTAGTAAAGTAGTAGTAAAGTAAAGTACGACTATAAGCCATCTTGTTATCAAATATGAGCCCTATACCACATATTTAGACAGCAGCACATCCACCACTAGAATAGTAAGTCCTGTGTGTGCACTGGTGCTTGGGGCTGTGGTTGAAAATAACAAAAAACGAAGGGAACTTTGTAATAGAAAGTGGAAAAAGGGGGTTAGATTTCATTTTTTCTCTCCAATTTCAATTTCAAGGTCCACTTAATTCTTTATCAGCTAATTAGAGTGATGCTGGGTGACTGGCGGCCCTCAGCGCTGTGCATATGGCTGTGACGCAGAGGAGCAGTGGAGTCGGTAATGAAGAAG
>JACM01037022.1:0-37582 GCA_000787095.1 Periophthalmodon schlosseri | reverse complement strand
TGTGGGACTTCAGATACAGAATGGTGATGGGTGATGGTGACAGAATGGTGACGAGACCACCCGGGGAGGGTGAGGACGAGATTATGTATATATATATATACATACACACACACACACTAAAGGAATTCTTGGCCGGCTAAAGACATGTCCTGTTGATTGATTAGTTGACTAAAAAGGGACATGGCAAAAGCTCTCAAAACTATTATGTATCTTTATGTATCTGACCCAAACTGCACTCACAACACTACATCTGCAGGGAGAGTTCATGCAAAATCAACTATTTATGCAGAAAAAAGTACTAGGAAACAATGCACTTATATAAAGACAGTAGAGTGAGTTTAATCTACCTTTCTACATATGAATGCCAAAGAATACCAAATCTTCAGCTACCTCACTAACTTCTTCTTTCTGCTGTTGTCTCATATAAATCCTTATAATCTAAATAAAAAGATTAGCCGACTAATCAACCGATTAATTGACTAAATGACTACAGCGCTTACAGTAGCACCACTAATGTTTCAGAAAATTCCCACAAACTATGACGTCAGATCACTCTTGTTTATCGTTTCTGTAGGATTTGAAATTGTACTTGTTTGAAATTGTAATTGTACTTGCAATAATAAAAGTCTTTCCGGTTTAGATTTTGTGTTGGAACTGTGACTCTGTGACTGTGAAAACTTGCCACTTAGAGTGAGAGAAAGTATATATTTGGGGAGGTGCCATTTTCATACCATCACATCTTTCATTTCACACATTTAACTTACAGTAGCTAATAGCACCCTGAAGTCATAGGGAAGTATGGTAAAATGCAGCTGTGTACTAGTCACACTATTGTAACTATTACTACTGCTGCTACTGCTACTACTACTATTGCTGCTACAACTGCTACTACTGCTGCTATTAGTATTGCTGCTATTGCTTGCTCATTCTCAGTATATGGACAGGCCTCATGTGAAAGCTCAGAACCTAGTCAGCTGGTTTGTTTCTTTAAAGTCATTTTAGATCAATATTTAAACAGTCCAACATTTAACATAATGATCCATAGCTGTCATAGATTATAACTATATACCAGGGGTGTCCAAACTATGGACCAATTTGCCCTCAGGCCTTCAGTTGAACTGGACCAATTGATCATAATCAGTACTTTTCACGGCAAATTTGAGTAATCCTACCACTATAACCTAAATAACATCACATTGCATTGTCATACAGACCTAAAATTAATGTTTCAAGCCTTATTTAAAGCGTCAAAACTATGTTAAATGCACCATCTGAATTATCCACTATATTGACCACTGGTCTGTGGCCCTCCGTGTCGAATATTTTTCAAGATATGGTGAAAAGAGTTTGGGCACCCCTGCTATATAGCATACAAAAGCACAATATGTCTCTATTAGTCAGTAGAAACACTTTCGGACTGTACTAATCCACTCCTTGGTGAACCAATGGAGACTGCGCAACATGTGGAATGTTTCCGGCAAAGCAACAACAACCCTCCACCAGAAAGTAACATAGTGCTCCTTTAAAGTGGAACTAAACACTTAAACTCCTCTCACAACCACATTCCAAATAGAGCTGCTAAACTGAGCAGTACCTGGAGGAAGAAAAGAGTGAGGGGGGAGGAGAGGCGTGATCCGGGGGTGTAAGAAACACTGTGATTGTTCTAACAGAGATCCACAGTTCAAAGTCCACCCCTGCAGCCAAAAACACGTGGCTGCAATCAGGGCAGTCCCGTGTGACGCCGCATAGCACTTAAAATGACAGATTAGCTGCAAATTTACCCACTATAATTGCCAAAAAAACGCACTAGGAATAGCAGATAACACTATTAAAAGACCATATACACAGTTTAGTGGCAAAACAAATTGATTTAGTGTTTAGTTACACAATCATTTCTGTTTTAACGTTCATTATCAAACTTCCCTCTTTTCCTACGCCTCAGCTACTCCGAACCTCCTCCCCTCACCGCGGCGACACGTCCGGCGCGCCCATAACCCCTCCGTACTGTGACCACATCTCCACTTCTCCTGTCTAAATATTATTCCGTCAACAGCCCGCTTCCTCCGCGCCGGAAAAACAAACAGGAGCAGACAGCCGCTCTCAACCTATATCGCCCGGGCCAGCTGTTCGGGCCCCAGCGCGCGCTTCCACTATTTATACAGCGCATTTGCATAATGTGATTTGATAGCAGAGGGGGGAGCTGTTATGGGGGACCAGGTGTCAGAGCACATATCCTGGTCCAGATAAGGATCTCTTAGTTATTGGGCTGAAAATGAAGGCGAGCGTATACAGCCCCACGATAACGGCAAATGGGTGTATTTGCATGGGTTTGGTGGCGTCCGTTGAGCGGGTGTCATTGTGGTAAATAGATGAATAAATAAAGGGGAGGTGGAGAGATCTCGGAGTCTGCGGAAGAAATTGGAAGGTAAGAGGGGAGTCTTCTGCGCAAACATGTATTAGGGGCTCCATTAATAGAAACGCATTTGATTTATGTAGCGCTTTTGTGGACACTCAACGACACTTTCACATCGCATTTATCAGTAGGCTGATGTATCTGGACTTTTTAGCGTATCGGCTTTCGGCCTTAAATCTCCAGCATAGGCCGATATTTTGTTTTGGTCAATCCGCTGCCTAGAAAATACACACAAAGCTTTATATTAACACTTTAATACGAAGACACAAAACATGACTACGCAGCTCTTTGTGGTAAAAACGGGCTTGGGTGGAGTTTGTAGTAAATTTAAATTACATAATATGGGGAAAATAATCTAAATCGGCCCTACATATCGGCTCAAAAATATCGGCAGAGCTTATCAGCCATTGGTTGCTCTGTATTCTAAACAATCGGTATCAGCATCGGCCATGAAAAAACAAAACAAAAACAAAAACATACCGGTCGATCTCTAATTGCATTGTTCATATACCGTTCAGGAGGAGGTGCTAGGCTGTAGCCACAGTTGTCCTGGGGCAGACTCATAGAAGTGATTTATATACACAAAACATGGGAATGTTCAGTCTGATTGGATGTGAAGGATGTTGAAGGATGGAAGTGTTAATGATCTGGTCACTGTCGTCCAATTTTCCTTGTTTTTTTTTAATTATAACCTCAGCCTGCCCAGGGACTGCAGGTGGAAATTAGTTACCTGTCCAGCCAGAATTACATGCTTTAACAAAACTTTTCAAAGATGAGTGGGTCTGGAACCGTATCCTGCCTCCCCGATTCCAGAGGGCGTGATTGGTTAACCCACCTGAGAAACACAAATAAGGCGAGGTTTTTCAGGCTCTATGGTCCGATTCCAGACAATTTTGGATTCAAACAGTAGATGTAGAAGGGCAAGGAAATTACTGTGCACTGTCCCTGTCACTGTCCAAATCACACTTAAAGTTCCATAAATGAGACCCCTTCTCTGTAAGCTTTGATACTCATTAAGAAATGCATTTAAACCATTTCAAGTTATATTTAAATCAACTAATCATTTCAAGCAGGGGTGTCGGACTGGGGGAGGGGAGGTAAAGGGTACTGTGTTGGGAGGGGCCCTTCACAAAGTCTGTAATGTGTGTTTTTCATTAGACAACATGTAGTGCGGGTCCACCAAGATAATTTGTACGCAGGGGCCAGAATTTCTGATTTCAAGACATCGATAATTATGCATAAGTATCAACTGCATTTTCAGGCACTTAATTTACAAAACAGGCAGAATGTATTTTATATAAATAATCATATAACTGTAGATACTAAAGGTCGCCTTAGAACAATAAACAGTGCAGCTATGGTCTGGTGGTGTGGTGAAGAGAACAGGCCAGTCGAAACAGTTGAGTTTTGAGTTTGGATTTGAAGCGTGGGAGTGAGTCAGTGTTGATATAAAACACATCGCTATGGGTAATAATAGTACTTGGATCAAATCTGCTGGTGTAACGTACCATACCATACTATATTAACATCAATTCCTGACTGTTCAAAGGGTATAAAGTTTAACTGGTCTCAAACATGATCATATTGTTCACCATCAACATGATGTGTATAATATATACATATAAAGGCAACAGTTCTCAGATCTCACCATGCTGAAATATCAGTGTATAAGCTCCCAGTGCAATAGTGACTAGGACACGTTCGAGGTTAGCATTCTAGTTGTTATTAGGATTACCATGATGGCAATCTGGCCTTTGAAAGTTGTGAAAAGTGCTTATAAACTCATTACTGTGAATAATTAGGATGCTCTGAATGCTTACAGTAAGTGAATAATAACTTAACCACTGCAAACTGTTTAAAGGGCCCATATTACGCTATTTTCTAATGTACACTGCCTGGCCAAAAAAAAAGTTGCCATCAAAAACACACTCTAATTTTTCGTTGGACCGTCTTTAGCTTTGATTACGACACACATTCGCTGTGGCAGTGTTTTGATAAGCTTCTACAATGTCGCAAGATTCATTTCCATCCAGTGTTGCATTAATTTTTCACCAAGATCTTGCATTGATGATGGTAGAGTCTGACCGCTGTGCAAAGCCTTCTCCAGCACATCCCAAAGATTCTCAATGGGGTTAAGGTCTGGACTCTGTGGTGGCCAATCCATGTGTGAAATAGACGTCTCATGCTCCTGAACTACTCTTTCACAATTTGAGCCTGATGAATCCTGGCATTGTCATCTTGGAATATGACTGTGTCATCAGGGAAGAAAAAATCCATTGATGGGATAACCTGGTCGTTCAGTATGTTCAGGTAGTCAGCTGACCTCATTCTTTGAGCACATACTGTTGCTGAACCTAGACCTGACCAACTGCAGCAACCTATGACCTATTTGCTTAGTTAAATCCAGGTGGCGACTTTTTTTTAGCCAGGCACTGTACGTTATAATGTTCTTTTCTCATCACAAACATACCTGGAGTTGTGTTTTGTTTCATTCACACATGTTTAACACACACAAATCCTGCATACTTAAGCTGAGTTCTTTTCTCACACTGAAAAATCTCTGTTCCACCTTGTGATGTCATGTGGTAATACAGGAAGTGTGTTTTTAAACTCCATACACCTTCATTAGAATCATCTGGATAATTTCAGCCCTGGAATTTCCATTCTCTACTGAACTAAAGGTAAACCGTAGCTGTTAACTTGAAAACTACTGCTTCATGACATCACAAGGTGAAAAAGAGCATTTTGAGCTTTGGAGATGATTTGGATTAGTCAAACGTTTGAATGAAACAAAACACAACTCCAGGTACGTTTTTGATGCAGTAACAGCATTATAACATGGTTTTAAGGTCATGAGATTCAACTTTGCGTAACATAGGACCTTTAAAATGAGCTAGTTCTGTTTATCACATTTATAAGGCGGTAAAAATCAAGTACAGTGCCTTTAAACGAATGTAGCTTTTGTATTTTTGTCCTGCGCGGGATATTTTTGGGTGACTGTGCAAACGTCAATAGGAGCCAGGCATCTTGGAACAAACTATTTGCGCCCCCTCCTATTTACTGACAGTGTCTCGAATAGAAGCAATTACTGGCCAGTGTAGCTCGGGCTGTGGGAGCGCGTGGGCGAAGAGGCCTTTATCAAACATAAACAGCTGCTCCAATGGACACCGAGCACACCAAAGCGTTCGAATTTTAGGATGAAGCGCTCGATTAGACTAAAATAACCAAAAGTACACGCGACCGGTGACAAAGAGAGAGGGTGTGAGGAGGGCAAAAGTTCTGTAAGTCTTATCTGACAGATTTTTGTAACACGTTATAGCCTTTAAAGACCCTATATTACGGAAAACTGACTCATGTGAGCTTTACGCCATGGTATAATGCTGTTACCTCCTCAAAAACGTACCTGGAGTTGTATTTTGTTTCATTCACACATGTTTAAATAATCCTGGATTATTAGGCTGTCTGCATTCCCAAAGCTCCAAATGCTCTGCTCCACCTTGTGATGTCATTTAGTGGTAGTTTGAAAGTTAACAGCTACTTTTAGCCTCAATTGAACTGATTTAGTCTTTAATACTGTAGAATAACCTTATTCTGCCTCCACTAGCGTTTGGGAACTAGCTTTACAGCGAACAGTTTCTCCAATAAACACCCAGGAAGCCTCTTGCTGTTTTGAACATTTACTGGAGAGTAGATTGTAAAACTGTAACATACAAAGAAGACATATGCATATTACAATCATGTTTTATATTCCTATGAACAAAGATTATGCAGAGCTACATAAAACAACATATGGTATCTTATTATAATATAATTTATGTACAACATTAGCTTAAAGGTAGCTACATCTAATGAAAACGTGTGTAAAACTGTTGATTAGCATCATGCTAACATGAATGGAAAATCCCATAGACGTGCTAGCGCTATTAGCATCTTCTATTTTTGCGCAAATTTACAGTGTAAACCAACTTAAAGTGCCTCAAATGAGTTTCTAGAGCGAGCTAACATGTTATAATGTTACAATACTTACAGACAGATATTTGCATGGGGCCAAATGACAGTTTACAGGGCTTAAACACTGTGAAAAATGACTGAACTTTTGAAAAGTCTGCAACAATATGACAGCTACGGTAGCTCTGAGTAGACAAAACAGATTAACTCAAAACAGAAATATGTTTCTCCACTGGGGGCAGAACAAACCTTAAGTTGTTGCTTTTATTTTCGAATATTTTAGTTTTACCCATCGAGATTGTCAATAGAAAGTCTCTCATTTACTGGCGCACTGAGGAATGAAGCAATTAGGTTAAAACAATAGCTGTAACTCCAAAGTTTGGCAAATCCAGGGCTGAAATGATCAAAATGACTCTAGACAATGTGTATGAAGTTTAAAAACACAATGGAGCACTTCCTGTATTAGTACTTCATGACATCACAAGGTGGAACAGAGTGTTTTCAGTTTGAGAGAAGAACTCTACATATCTAAATATGTAGGATTTGTGTGTTAAACATGTCTGAAGAAACATAACGAAATTCTAGATATGTTTGTGATAAGGATACAACATCATAATATAGATAAAAATTGTGCAATGTAGGGCCTTTAAAGAAACTGATTTGGGTTAAAATTCAGTAAACATGACAAACATAGCTTTTACTGATAACAATTGAATGCTGATTTATTCTTCATTACAAAAACATTGAACCTGATTGCCAAGTTATTTATGTTAAAATGTGATGCATTTTGGTCCAAAAATACCCCTGAAACTGGGTCATATGTGTAGGGTTCAAAAATGTCACATACATTCAGAAATTCAGAATATTGCATACTTACCTTTACACATATACAAAAAATATATGTATAGTATAAAAGCATGAAACATGATCAACCACTATCAGATAGGAGGCGCTGTACCTGATTTTTCATTGTCTTAAAAATGAAAAACATAATTAGTTCGTTTAAACGGTTTAGACAATTAAATTATTCTGTTTGTAAGTGCTTTAAATAACTCTCAGAGACCAGAACGGAGTTTTGCTGTCGCGCCAATGCTAACAACAACTAGCACGCCAAAGCACACTTCCTGATTCACAGACAAAAAAAAACAAAAAAACTCTTTATAATGAGATGCAGACAGTACACAGCAGACGTATTTTGATCTCAAGAGCTGCAGATACAGTATATCTGCACTGGGGCAAGACACAAGACACATCTTCTGTTTAATTAATTAAATAAACACACTTGCTAAGTGCAAAAGTGACATAATTGTCACTAACTCCTCTATGTTGTTTTCCCTGAATGGATAGAGTTGATGTGTTTCTCTGATGTCTGACAAAGCCTTTTCAGACCAGACAGAGCTGCTCTCTCCTGTGCTGCTGTCAGAGCATTAGGACAGAAGCTACAATTACAGGCCGGGACACTGAGAGGGAGAAGAGTGTGGGCTGAGATCCGGCCTCACTCAAACCGCATAAACAACGAAGGCTGCTGCTACTGTGCCACGCCAGAGAACATCTAGTTTACAACCATAAATATGGGAAGTATACGTTCACTGTGAGGAGAAGGAGTTAAATATATATACTGAAAATACTATCCAGATATTATTTTAAGGAAAGGATTCTACAGTTAAAATTCATTTATGCTCCAGTTTCGTACGGAAACAGATCCATGTGTTCCAAGCGTAGTAATCCTCAACGCATTTATACATCCAAACGTTTCTAATGTCAAGGCTGCGTTCTTTTAAATAACCACCAGAGGGTACTAAAAGTCAGTTTGAGAATTGACCAAAATGGACGAAATAGAGCGACAAATAAACAAACATTAAGACGCCCACAGCAGATTTTAGATCACATCTGTTGGAAAAAAGCCAAGAAAAAGAGGTGAAAGAAGCATTTCATTGTTTTGCAGTTTGTTCTAGTCACTTTAAAAAAAGTTTAGCTTCCACTTTCGAGCTGTGTTCACTACTGTCCCCAGAGGTTAGCAAACGGACAGCTCCGTTGCTACGATTCCACATGTTCTGAAGAGACGGGCCAAAATACATAAATGAGCATATATGGGCATGAGCCTTTAGACCTGCTCTTTCATTTGGTGGTTGGTCTTCAGAACACTTACATAATTACTTCCTGTACCTTTTGTTGCTTGGCCACCCTAATGCCATTTTTCCGTTAGTCTCTACTTGGCTCTACCCCACTTCAGAGAAACAAGCGACCAAGCCTTTGGAAAAAAAGCCCAAAATAAGCGACCCGAGTCCTACAAAAAGAAACCCCAAACATATTGTGCTTGTGTCTGCTATATAGTTACAATCTATGACACCCGTGGATCATTATGTTACAATTTGCGCATTTTAAATCGCTACGTTGATCTAAAACGACTTAATAAAAGAAACAAGTCCACTGGCTTCCATGTTGGAAAACTGCGGTGCCCAGTGGGAGCTGACGTTGCCGCAAACAACATCACAACAAAGAGTCGGCACTTTTGATGGATAGCTGTAGATCACGCTAGGCAGCAGATTTTTTTTCATTTGTACCAAAATGATTACGCAGCTCTGCCGAATCCTGCATGCATCACCGATTAAGAAAATTAAATTGAACAAAGTAAGTACAGAGCAGTGGAAGTATGCCAGTGGCGGTGAAAATGGGATTGATCAGCAATTTGGCACCTTGAAAATAAGTGATTAAAGATTGCCCAAACAACTCCAAATACAACTTAGAGGGGTAAATAAGGGGAAACAACTATAACATGGTTAAAAGCTCCGAAAAGTCGACTTTGCATAATAGCTCTGCTTTAAACATTGTGTTTTGCATCTGAACAAGATAATGAGATGTGCATATTTTTATGAGCAAATTTAACTTCAATAACGGCTTTAAAACATCAACATCTGACTGACATTTCAGTCAGAACCATAGACTGTAAATGGTCATTACTGAGTCTATTAACGTGACAGTGCCACTCGGGAGCAAGCCCGAAAAAACGCAACCCGCAACTCTCAAAATTTGCAAGTGACTTTCCAAAAAAGAAGCCCAAAGTTGCTATAAAAAAGTGGACTTGGCAACCTGAAAGCATTTCCATTACAGGTGGTGCTCAGTGGTGTTGAATTGGGTGGTCCCAGAGGGGAAAACATCAAGCCTTTGCGACTCAAAAGGGGGTATCCTTGACAGACATCCAAACACAGTAACTGCTAAACATTACAAGATCATTTGCCTGATTAAAGCCCTGATTTGCTTCTTAACAAACTCAGGGAGACTGAGACATGGCCCGAGGAAAGGCAAGTTTATTTGTATAGTACAGTTCGTACACAAAGTAATTCAAAGTGCTTTACAGAATAAGAAAGACATTCAAATCTCAATACAAACAAATCAAAACATAATCACAAATAATCACATAAAATTACATTCAAATCTCAATACAAACAAATCAAAACATAATCACAAATAATCATCATAAAATTAACATTAAAAGAGAAGAGTGCAGAATAAAAACCTTTCAGTCATATGCACAGCTAAACAGAACTGTTTTGAGCCTGGATTTCAAAGTAGAGGTCAGTTTCACATCTTCAGGAAGACTGTTTAGCTGCATAAAACTGAAATGCTGATTCCACATGTTTAGTCCTGACTCTGGGCACCAGCAGGAGGCCGGTCCCTGAAGTCCTCAGAGTGTGAGATGGTTCATATCGCACCAACATGTTTTAGGTCAATTAGGATTACCAAAAAATATTTCTATTTACTAAATTCCAGAATAATGAATAACAGACCAAAGCACTTTCATCTCTGGGACACAGAATCCCTCTCCTTCCTGAGCGGTGTGATGGCTGGACATTCCCATGGTGTATAATTGTTTGAGCAGATGAACGTGGCACCTTCAGGCATCTGGAAATTGCACCCAAAGATGAACCAGACTTGTGCAAGTCCACAATTCTCTTCCTGATATCTTGGTTGATTCCTTCTGACTTTCCCTTGATGTTACACAAAGAAGCTGTGTGTTTCAGGTGTGTCTTCAAATACATCCACAGGTGTGTATCTAATGAACTCAAATGTTGTCAATAAACCAATCAGAAGCTTCAAGACCTGACATCATCATCTGGGTTTTCCCAAATTGTTAAACTGCATAGTAATCTTACTGTATGTAAACTTCTGACTTTGAAGAAAGTAATGAAAAATTGTCTAAAAAATCATTTTCTCATTATTCTGGCATTTAGCAAATAGAAATAATTTTAGTAATCCTAACTGACCTAAAACAAGAAAAGTTTAGTCTTATTTCATGTCAGACAGTGGGGAAAAAATGCATTTGTGTCTTTTTTATATAGTATATGTAAACTTCTGGTTTCAACTGTATGTGCTTGTACTTCCTGGTTCTAGTCAGGACCTGAGCAGCAGTGTTCTGGATGATGTTCTGCAGTTGTCTTGACGCTCATTTGGAGAGGCTAGTGAGCAGGCCGTTACAGTAGTCTAACCTACTGGAGACAAACGCATGGATAAGTC
Organism: Periophthalmodon schlosseri; assembly: GCA_000787095.1. Classification (NCBI taxonomy): domain Eukaryota; kingdom Metazoa; phylum Chordata; class Actinopteri; order Gobiiformes; family Gobiidae; genus Periophthalmodon; species Periophthalmodon schlosseri. The sequence continues at coordinate 26,706 of JACM01037022.1, read as the reverse complement.
TCTCCAAGTCTGGTTTTTAGTATGTTTTTTAGATGGTAAAAAGCTACAGATATTTGCTGAGCTCCTTGTGTGTGGTGTCAGTTCAACTCGCCTGGCAAATCCAGAATGATATCTCTATTTTTTATACAGAGTGCTCAGCCCACAAGCCTACGTCATCCATGCTCCCACACAACAATTCCCATGCTACATACCACAAGCCTACGTCATCCATGCTCCCACACAACAATTCTCCATGCTACATACAAAAGCATGATACAAAACAATACACTACAACTTCACAAACTCATCAGATGTAACTGTTTGCATGACATTTCAATAATCTGATAACTCCAGAAATCAGATAATGTAACGTAACAATAATCGGCACCATCTTCATTCTAATTCAGTTCTAATTTCCACTTCCTAGTGCGTCTTAATCATGTTATATAAGCATAGGAGCTAAAAGGGAATACAGAATTACAACCGCAGCCATGGCAACGCTTACGTACATGACACAACTTTGAATGGGCAGAGAGCAGGGAGGTAAATAGGCCAATAGGGCTCACACGATCGTACAGTAATCCAATTTTCATTAGTAGGTCAAGTTAGCCTAGCCCCGTGTGCTTATTTTTAAGGCGCTGTACCATATTTTTAATGCTTTAAAACCAACAGAACTAGTTCATTTTAAACGGTTTGCAGTGGCGCTGAGCTTTACTATCACGATGAAGCTAACAACAGTAACAAAAGTGTGCACTTCCTGATTTTCGGACGAGAAAACACGTTTATAATTCAATACAGACAGTGCACAACTGACTTATTTTGACCTCAAGAGCTGCTTTTATAATATATCTGTACTGGAGTAAGACACACTGTGCTCAAATACATGGGAAAAAAAAAAATCAGGTGCATGGCCTTTAAAAGCAGATACTATAAATGCATTAGCGTCTTCATGCATTGGCCAGTAGGATGAATTGTCTTGTTCGAGAGCACAAAAACACAGCAGATGATGATGATCCCTCTGACCACTAAGCCACTGCGCCCCCTTAGTTCATGACATCAACAGATATTTATCATGGCTCTGCTTTTTAGAAGGTAACATTTGATTCAATTTAGAATCAAAACAAAAACAAGGCTTTAAGAGATAACACTTCTCAATTTTCCTTTCAGTTATATTTTGCGGAGAATGCATGTAAAAGATGAAATTAATAATAAATAAAATAGGCCGCAGTTTTGCTAAAAAACGCTGACCTACATCTACGTCGCCATGTTTGTTTTGGTTTGTTTTGGTTTACTCCGCCCAAGACCTCAAGTCAAGGACAGGATATACGCATGCCCTGATTTACACACACTGACACACACTATACAAGCTGTAAATACACACTCCTCCTTCCCTCATCCTTTAGCGAACTATGCTGCTAGCTTTTACCTATTAAACGCCTTATATTATGCAAAACTGAGTCCTGTGAGCTTTAAGCCATGTTAGAATGTTGTTACCTCTTCACAAACATACCAGGAGTTGTGTTGTTTCATTCACACATGTTTGAGTGATCCTTTATTATTAGTCTCTTAGTGTCTACATCTCCAAAGCTCAAAATGCTCTTTTCCACCTTGTGATGTCATGAAGCTGTAGTTTTCAAGTTAACAGCTACCATTTACCTTTTGTTTAGTAGAGACTGGCAATTCCAGAGCTGAAATGATCAAAATGATTCTAGTGTAAAAACACAGAGGAGCACTTCCTGTATTACCACATGACACACATGGAGGAACAGAGTGTTTTTAGTTTGAGAGAAGAACTCCTAACCTACATATGCATGTTTTGTGTGTTTAATGTGTGAATGAAACAAAACACCACTCCAGGTATATTTGTGATGAGGAAACAACATTATAACATAAATACGAAAATAACGTAATATGGGGACCTTTAAAATTAAAAACATTGATGGTAAAATACAGAATACACTTTTAACTGTGGACACACACGTTTTTTCTCATTCTCAGTATATGAACAGGCCATGCCACACGTGAAAGCTCCGAATCAACTGGATTTCAGCGTTGAAACTGGAAACCCAATGACAGACTCATGTGAGGCTCATTCTGCTTTCTGATCGAATAATCGTCTTGAGAACCAAAACATCAAATTATAACATAAACAACTTGGCCATCATGTTCAATGTTTTAAGAATTAATCAGCATTAGAGATGTTATCGGTAAAAGCTATGTTTGATTTGAACATGTTTCCCTTGTATCTGGGGACACAGAGAGAACAAGCAAGCAAAGTTTATTTATATAACACCTTTCACAAACGGGGAAATTAAAACACATAAAAATAGCGCACAATTACAACAATACAGCTGTAGTTAATACAACAATATGGTGGTGATAGCAGCCCTTAAAAAAACTACTGCACCTTAAAACGCTTGACCAGATAAGTGCGTTTGAATTCATCAGCAGACTCCAGGGAACGCAAGGAGAGCAGAAGGTCAAAAACGAGTGCAAGGAACCATCAGCAGGTTCTGATACAGAGATCTCAAAGAGCGAGTCGGGGCATATGTTTGTCATGTTCATCGAATTTTAAAAAATCGAAATCTTACATACAGTTCCTTTAAAGAGTATCAACGTTCACAACACACCCACTAATGAAACCAGTACACAACGGATCAGGTTTGTCAAGATGCAGTGTATTGATTTGTGTCCTACTTTTGTATATTTATGGAAAATTGGAGCATAGATTTGGGCCGAGCACAAGTGTAAAGAGGGTTTGAATAGCGGCTCTGGACATCTCTGAGAAGGTGGTGACCAGAAAGTTTCCGTAGAGAACATACAAAGAGAACCAGTGTGGATCCCAGGCTAGAAGACACTGTTGCATGTCTGGAGTTCTGCACACAGTATAACACAAACATGAGCCACCGGTGAACACTGAGAAAGGCCGAACACAAGGAGGCACTTCTATCACCAGTGTCAAACCGAAGATCGCAAACCGTTCACCCATTAACACACACAATCAAACACCAGTGCACGCAGACACACTACTCAAACTGCTCACCCCACAACCCGGCCATGGAAAAAGTGAAGAGAATAGGGCCTGGGAGAATCGCTAAAATACTCAAACATACATGGATGACATATAAAACCTCTTCAGGCTTGTTTTTGATGAGGGAACAGGGTTATAACAAGTAGCAAGCTAAAAAAAAAAAACCCTCTTTAATAAATCAGAATTGCGGAAGAAAATGGATGGACATTTTCACTGATACAAGCTTTATAAGCTTTGGCGTTCTCTTGACCTCCTGTTTGATTTTCTATAGAAGCCATTCTCTAGAGTAGCTAGGCTGGTAGTTTCAGTTCACTATGTGTAGCACTTTGGAAACTGCTTTTGTTTGTGAACTGCGCTATAGAAATAAAGTAGATTTGAGGATTTGCCTATTGCAGGGGTTTCCAACCTGTAGCTTGGGAGATACCAGTAGTTCTCCACCCACTTCCAAGTAGCTCGCCAAGGGATTTTTGAATTATATTATATGTATTGTGCCTACCTATCTAAGGTTTGCTGTGGCTCTTATGTAAACTTGGCTGTGTTAGGTTCATGCGAGTAACTACAGCACCACGAGGATACCCGTCTAGACACAAGGAGAACATGCAAACTCCACACCACCGTGCCTGGAAGCCAAATTATAACATCCACCGATAGACCGAGCTCTGTAATATCACACACCCAATTAACTACGTTTTTAAGTTTTTTATCTCTTTCCTTTGACACAAGCTTTCTCATGGTCACCTTACTGTATTATGTGGGCAGCGCTATTCATTTTCGCCTTTTATTTCATCCATCCTCATTTACTTTCTGCACAAGGACTCACGCTGGCCCCGGGTTCGTTCTCAATAACAGTTTTGACAGCGCGCGGAGCTCATTGTGGTATTTGGGAGCGAGACAGGTGTCAAGGACGCCTACACTACACGGTTCTGTGTGTCAGCTTTTGCCCAGCGCGCCTGAATAATACACGCAACCTTAATGCGACCGGTTCCATATCGATTGAATGCGCCAGGCCTCATCCTTCACTGTATTAAACTGAAGATGAAGATGAGGTTTTGAGGTGGTGTGTAGATAGGGCTGTGGCGAGTTTTGAAGATGTAGAAGAAGAGCAGACGTTCGTGTTTGTTGGTTGTGTTTTCAGAAACTGCAGTGAAGCAAAATTGGCATAACATTTGCAACTGTGCAGCACTTGGTTAAAATGACAGTATGTGACATTTTTAATTTCATAAACATGACCTGTTTGTGTCTCAAGATAAGAGGTGTAAATATGGTCAAATCAAATATGGCTTTTACTGATGATGATTTATTCTTGTTACAAAAACATTGGACATGATGGCCAAGATTTTTATGTTATAATTTGGTGTTTTGGTTCTCAAGACGATTATTCAGTCAGAAACAGAATGAGCCTCACGTGAGTCTCTATTTGGGTTGCCAGTTTCAATGCTGAAATCCAGTTGGTTTAAACCTAAAAGGACTCTCTCTGATCTGATTTGTCACTACCTTAAAACCAGCACCTGCAGCCAATCATGTATCACATTTTGTTAACCGTAAACTGCAGTATTGATCTAAAATGGGTTTATAATAGAAATTAACTGATCGTACTGGCAAAAATGGCACAATGATAAGTTTGAACCCTACATGTCTGAATTTTTGCAATAGAAAGTAAGTGCCAAGCAGTGGGTGGAGCTAGGGTGTGAGCACTCAAGCCTCAAATGCAGCACTGCACAGAAATACTCCACAAGTAATGTCCCCATATCTGAAGAGTAAAGTGGAGATCCAGTATTCATATCTGTGGTCAATCTCTGGTATTTGACATTTTCAAATGTATATAATGTATATAATCTATGTGGAGTGAGGTCAGAGATCTGTGATGTAGATGAGTTTAATGCCATACTGTGGAACATTCTTGGCCAAGCAATAACATCTCATCATCATGGAGACAAACAGGTGGCATACACTACATTATGTACCTTTATGATGGAAATTTGATGAATTGAAAATGTGTGAGCAATACAGTATGACTAAGCTGAATGCAGAGCTCCCTTCTGAAGTAACCATCACCCATTAAGCAGATGTGTTACTCATATAAAAAGCAATGAAGTATGTTTTGATTCAATGTCAAAGACCAGAAGTGCTTCTACCTTCAGGTAGAGGCTGTGGGTTGATTTGTAAAGTGACAAGGAGGTATTTGTGATGAGCACATTTGTATAATTTATTTGAATAAAGTCTTAATCAAACATGATGAATATAATAAAATGTAAAGTAATATATTCAAATGTTGTTAATTTTCTAGCAACAAGTACTTCTCCAGCTCTTCTTTGAGCCCCTGGTAATTCTTTAGTTTCTCATGTTCCTTTTTCCTGATGTTCCCATCACTTGGTACTGCAATGTCCACCACAACGGCTTTGCTCTGTTGTTTATCCAACCCCACAATGTCCAGTTGATTCGCCATCCCCATTCTGTCAGTCTGTATCTGAAGTCCCACAGGATCTTGGCTCGATCATTCTCCACTACCTTTGGAGGTGTTTCCCACCTTGACCTTGGGGTCTCCAGGCCGTACTCTGCACAGATGTTTCCGGCATCTCTTCCTCTGCACTCCACTGTCTGAGACATTCGCTGAGCACGTCATCTGTTGGGGCCTTGTCCTTGATGTACTTATGGATCTTGGATGTTTCATCCTGGACAGTGGCTCTCACACTCACTAGTCCTTGGCCTCCTTCCTTACGGCTCTTGTACAGTATGGAACCCTCCTATTCTTCGGAAGATTATTCATTGGCAACAAGCAGGAGGAGCCCTGCAGGTATTTAGGTACATAATTTCCTCTACAAACAAACAATTATCCTCAACCCTGTTTAGACCTCTACAAACAGGTTTATGAAATACACAGGACTCTTGTGTTAGTTTATCAGTTCATATTTCTTCTCTCAAATGTTACTAGTCCTGGACAGGCCTAAACGCAAATCACAAATTGAATCGTAATTGAAATTCGGTATGTTTCAAAAAGTTGTTCATTATGATATCAGTTTTTCTTTATGCTTCATTAAGGCCAATTTAAAGAGGGGGTATTTTACTTCTATGGTGTATTAACTGCTAACACAACATATTTAGATCACCATGTTACCTTTTATTGTTTTGAAAATGCAATAGTCAAAGGAACAGTATATTAACATGTTTTATAAGTTTCACTTTAGTTTTTGACACTCTGAGTCTCCCCTCCCCTGCTCTCCCTGCTCAAGTCACTTCCCCGTCAGAGCGATATCACAACACAGTCACATCCTGCTAATAACTACTGCACATCACATCAGCTTTGTGAAGTTGCTGTGTACAGTTTTGCATCACGCTTTTGTATATTGCTCACAGCTAACCGTAACGAGGGTTCGAATAAGGTCCTGGAGAGATCGCTAGATTACTCAAACATGCGTGGTTTACATCTAAAACCTCTACGGACATGTTCCTGATGAGGGAACAACATTATAACATGTTAAAAAGCGAAAAAGAAACCCCAAAAACAAACAAAAGTATAGTTATCATAAAGTGTAACCCCATAATAATGTATTCCAAAAGTCAAAAACTTTTTTCAACAAATCCAATGTGGCTATAGATAATAAAAACACAGCATGGTTCCGCACTAATTCATTTGGAACTCTACAATTGTCTTCCCCATATCTGTGTATTACGTAAGTGCGCGCTGCCAGATGAAGCCGTTCCCTGTATATTTCTATAAACACATTAGCGGCTGATTTTCTGAGCCTCATCAGACTGCGAGCTCTGGGTCTAAGTTGTGAATTCATTAGAGGCGTTGTGTTGTTTTGCTATTCCCGCCCGTGTTAGCAATTTGGCTCCTGCCTTCTGGTAAAGTATTCTACAGACAGACAGCGCTGGGATGTTTCTATATCCGAGCAGTAATTGTTTTCTGACTTATGCCAAAGGAAAGTCGAGTTTGATGTATTTCTATATAGTGTGAAGTAAGTCTCGAAAGAAATGCAGAAATTGTTAAAGGCGCTGCGACTGAAAAACAGAACTAGTTCATTTGAAAGTCTGCAGTGGTCCAAAGTTATTCCTCACTTACCTTGTGCATTCAGAGCGTCCTAATTATCCACAGCGATGAGTTTATAAGCGCTTTTCGCAACTTTCAGAGACAAAAGCGGAGTTTGCAAACAACTAGCATGCTAAGGGCACATTTCCTGATTCTGAAACAATCACGGTGGGCAGGAAGACAATTTGACAATTTAACAATAACAGATATTTACAGATTATACACGCAGACTGTATAAAGAAGCGGACTAAGTATGTGTAACAGCACTCATAGCGTTCAGATCCAGTCAAATGAAGCTCATCAAGGCCAGCGGTTATAGCGGTGAATTTGGAGCCGAGTTCCATATTTGGAATTGTGACCACGAGTGTCAGAGCAACCAGAGCCAATCTGGAGCGAGGCTGTTGAAGGTAACGGCCCTTCTCGTCTGCACCGCTGGTTTATCAGGGAGCGGGCGCTTAGAAACGCTGTCAATCAAGCCTGTTGCTAACGCTAGCGGGAGTGACCTACAGGAAACAAGGCGCCTGTTTTAGCTGTTATTAATGTCCAAATTTTGATTTACAGACAAAATAGCGAAATAAAAACACCAGGATCATGTAGAGCGGGTTAATACGAACATTTGAAGACCAAAATGACGAGGCTCACTGCAGCAGTGACAGCGAGAGGGGCCACAGTTTTTCAATGTAAAGTGAATTGGAGCCAGAATCGATGGAGCCGGAAGCGCGCCCATGCTCACTTCCTGTTTGGAACGCACCGGCTAGTGCATTAGTCCATGTCCATTTATATATAAAGTCTATGATTATACAGAAGGATTTGCTGATATCTAATTCTAAACCTGATTTATTAAAGTTTTAACCCCTAAACAATTAGGTGAAATTTGAATTTTTAGGCACATTTTCAGTAAGACTAAATAAGATATCAAAAATTCTTAGTATCTAATATGTCGACAAAATAAAGCAAGAAATTTTAACCCGGCTCTATCCAAATTCCCAAATATGATTAATTTATTACATTTATGGAAGTAAACAACAGAAGAAGTTTCAAATTGATTCTCCCATTCAGCTGCAGTGCCTCGCCTTAATGTAAAAAGGAACTGTAAATTAGGGTTGTCAAAAGTATCGAAGATCATATACTAATCGATACTAAAACTAGTCTCGATACTAGATATGATATGAGCAATTATCGATACTAAAAAGGTCACATTCACAGGACAGAAATGAACCGTTCCTGAGTAGCTTAGAATTATGATACTAAAAAGGTCACATTCACAGGACAGAAATGAACCGTTCCTGAGTAGCTTTAGAATTATCTTGAGCTGTATCAGAACAAGTATAAAACACATAGACTAGTATATAATGTTGAAAATCACATTCTATTGTCTGAAGAAAGAATGTTTTTCATTATCATCGTGGTATCGGACCCGGTATTGAGTATCGAGTCTATTCCTTAGCATCAAAATAGAGTTTGAAATTTTAGTATCGTGACGACCCTACTATAAATACATTCTAAAGTTGTAATTTGCTGACAAACATACAGTTAAAATAGCATGTTTATTTTGCATATTTACTGTCTCTGTTACCGCTAAGCTCCTCATCATTTATTTACCGTGGCAATCTTCAGTGTATGTCTGCGAGATAGTCCTTTCATCCCGTACAAGCTGTTCAAAAGTGCCACTGCTATGAGAGAGAAAAAGCATGAGCGTGTATCTGAGGATGGATAGGAGCCGCCTTGGTAAATTATCAAGACGCCGTGGGGAAAAAAATATGCCGCACACATCATTAAGAATAAGGATACGCAACATATGCAAGACGCAATATGCTGGTTTTAAACCTGGAGGAGTTTGGTGGAGATCAGATCTGGGATTGTTTTTGTCAGAAATAAATGTCAGCGCATCTACATCTGCTATGAAAATAACTCATATAATTCTTAAAGCAGACCTTTTCTGCAAAATAGACTTTTCAGAGCTTTTAACCGTGTTATAGTTGTTTCCCCTCAACATTTACTCCCCCGAAGTTGTATTTGGAGTGGTTTGTGCATGTTTGAGCGGTCTTTAATTGCTTATTTTCAAGACGCCATATTGCCTCTCAACCCGTACTTCCTTATCCAAGTTTATTTTCTTAACCGGTGATACTCGCAGGATTTGGCAGTGCTGCGTAGTCATTTTGGTGCAAATGAAAAAAAAATCTGCTGCTTGCTAGCGTGATCTCCATCTGTCCATCGGAGGTGCCGACCTTTTGTCGTGATGACGTTTACGACGATGTGGGCACCGCATTATTTCTAACGCGGAAGTCAGCGGACACGTTTCTTTTGTTAAATCGTTTTAGATGAATATTGTGATTTACGAGCACAATAGGGCTTCTAGTTCCCATTAGGGCGGCTGCCTCTACTTCCTATAGGGCACTGTTCGAATGTCTAGTGAGTGAAAAAGTAGTGCACTCAAAATTTCCCACAATGCACCTTGAAATGTAGTGTCCAGCGATGGTCACTACACTGGTCAATATGGAAAAAAATACATCGCGAGATTCGGAAAAGCAAAAATTGTCTCGCCTCACTACAAATAAGTTGTATAAGCAGATCTTGAGGTAAAATAAGTCCGTTGTGTACTGTACTGTGCATTTAAATTGAAAGCGTTTTACTGTGCGATAATCAGGAAGTGCACTGTTAGCATGAGGGACTAACTACTAACCTTCAGATTAGCAGTATATTTAGACTCAAATGCATTTATTTAAGTGACTTGTGGTAAAATTGTACTTCTCTGTTGTTTGAGTTGAGGCCAGACTTGAACTATTAATAATATTAATATTTTATAGTGTAACAATATTTGAGTAAAATATTTGGTTCCTCTTCCCACTGTGAGTAAGTCTACAAGTGACAAAAGCTTTAGGTTGATAGTATGAAATTATTTGATTTTGAACATAACTTAAAGGCTTGTATTGTTTAAAAAAATGTGAAAAACAGAACTAGTTCATTTCAAACGGTTTGCAGTGGTTACTCCTCACATACCTTATGCATTCTGAGCATCCTAATTATCCACTGCGATAATTTACAAGCATTTTTCGCAACTTACAGAGGCCAGTTACAGTAATGCTAATAACAACTAGCATACTAACTGTGCACTTCCTGATCCTCTGACCGTAAAAAGCTTTGAAATTAGATGCAGACAGTACACAGCTGACTTATTTTAACCTCAAATATATTTGTTCTGGGGCAGCCTTTAATATTCTATTTAGATTTTCTAATTTTTGTGACCTATCCCTTAAAAACACAAGATTTTGTGCATTATTTCATGTTTTATCGTCTTAATTTTGTTAACTTTTATTATCTGATTGTGCCAAAACTGCTTTAACTTTACATAAGTTATGGATCCCTACTTTGTGCTTCTACATAAGTAATTATAGTTTGAAGTAAAAAGTACTTCTGGACCAGACCAGTGTTATTGTAAATGCTTAGTAAGACCTGCTTCTATGTTGACAATACCCATGCAGTCATTTTTTATTTTATTTCAAACCCCTCCTGAATACTGCACTTTATATCCAGTCATTTGAAGAAGTACTACTCGGATCTCACTGCCTTCCTCCTAAGTGAAGATGAGGAGGGTGAGAAGAGGAGCTTTGAACTGTACGCTCTGCTCCCTACCCCTGGCTGCTTGCAGGGGGAGGTGACTACTGCTTGGCTTGTCAGTCTCCCATCCTGCCAAGCTCTCCACAGACCAAAGGTATGGACGCTCCACAAACAGAATTTTTAAATCTGGCCCGCATCAAAGGCCTGAATAGGAAATCACCATCAACTGGAGTGAATGTCAATGAACTGCATAATATGCCCATTTTTAGGGAGTCCAGGGGAGCGCCGGGGCTGAGCTGCGGTCACAGATACACAGACTAAAGGAATAATGTGGAACTTTTACGGTGGACTGTCTGCAACCATTCCGCGGAGATGCTGTTGCTTTGCCTGGAATGTTCCACAGTATGGCATTGAGGGTATCGCTATGGAGACAAGGAAGTGGCACCTCCAGGCCCAGTTACAGCAGCGGCGGGAGATGTGGGTAGTACATTTACTTGAGTACTGTTTTAAAGAAATTGTACTTTTCCAGCAGAATACTTTTACAATATTTTTCTTGATCACAGTAATCTGACTTGAGTAAACGTTTTGGTTCCTCTTCCCTGTCCACAAGTGACAAAAGCTTTACGTTGACAATATGAAAAGATTTGAACATTTGTGTTTCTTGCACCTTCTCCTTCAGATGTCATAGTAGTTTTGTCAGTCACTTTTTTACTCTTACTTGAGTATTTTTTTGGCTACCCTACCCACCTCTGCATCTGATGATCGGCTGCCCCGCTCTCAGTAAGTTTTTCATGGTATATTCTATAAAACGCATGCAATTGAATAAATAAATTAATTCAATACTGGGGAACAATGTAAACAAAAACACAACTCCGGGTCTGTTTGTGATGAGGAAACAACATTACAACATAGATCAGAAAATGGTGTAATATGGGCCCTTTAAGGTGTCTGGCTCTTTAAGGCCCCATATTACGCTGTTTTTGATCTATGTTATAATGTTAGATAGATGGTAGGACTAAATTACCCCAATATATAACTGTATGTAACATTTGACAGCAGACCTTTCTTTCAAAAAATATGAAATTTCCAACTTTCATTTTCAGCCGGACTCTGTGGGGAAATAAAGCCTCATGCACTATACCGCATTACATTCTCACATTGTTATAGTGTAGTCCATTGTGCCGCATATCAAATCACCCCACACCCAACAAGTCTTTGATGCTAATCCTGTCCCGCTGGGAGTACCATAGACTGTGTGTGGATGGTGAACCTGCCGAAACCAGCCACTGCCATCCTGCTTAACGGAACCTGTAATGGCGGTATAAGAGCAATAATATGGGCAAGCAGATGGCAGACAACGCCGCAGTAACCCTTTTCATTTGGGGCTAACCAGGTGCTACGCGGTCTCCAGCAGCTGTCATCGCACCGCTGCAAAGGTTATGGAGCCAAAACATGTCAGCCCATAACCAAAACAAGCTATCATTTTTGGAGATAAGAATAATTACGTACCGTGGGAAGAGTTTAAAGTTCCTATGTTACGCAAAATTGACTCTTGTGAGTTTTAAGTCATGTTATTATGCTGTTGCCTCATCGAAAACATACCTAGAGTGTGTTTTGTGTGAGTTTTAAGTCATGTTATTATGCTGTTGCCTCATCGAAAACATACCTAGAGTTGTGTTTTGTTCATTCACACATGTCTGAGTAACCCTCTATTATTAGTCTGTCTATATTTCCAAAGCTCAAAATGCTCCGTTCCACCTTGCGATGTCATGAAGCGGTAGTTTTCGAGTTAACAGCTACCCTTTACCTTCAGTAAAAGGTAGCTGTAAAAGCAGAGATTGGCAGTTCCAGGTCTGAAATTATCCAAATGATTCAAATGAAGGTATATGGGGTTTAAAAACACAGTGGAGCACTTCCTGTATTACCACATGACATCACAAGGTGGGACAGAGTGTTTTCTGTCTGAGAGAAGAACTCTAACTCTGTAATTATCCAGGGTTTGTGTGTGAATGAAAAACCCAAAACTCTAAAAAAAAAACCCAAAACAGTCTTGTGATGTCATTAAGTGGTAATACGGGAAGTGCTCCACTGTGTTTTTAAACTCCATACACATAAACTCCTTAAAATAATTTTGATCAGGTTACTTGTTTTTGCCTCATTTGCCGCGATATTCGAGACTTTCTATTGACAATCTCAACTGTACAAAACGTAAAAGAAACATATTTTAAAACAAAAGCGACAACTTAAGGTTATTCTAAGTACTGAAGAGTAAAGCAGTTTTGAAACTACCACTAAATGACATCACAATGTGAAACGGAGCATGTTGAGCTTTGGGGATGCAGACAACCTAAAATTCCAGGATTACTCAAACGTGTGAATGAAACAAAACACAACTCCGGGCATGTTTTTGATGAGGTAACAACATGGCCAAAAGTCAAGAGTCAATTTAGGACCTTTAGGCACAACAACAATGCTCTTGTTTTTGGAGACTGTCATGTTTTTCATTTTATTGATTTTATTTTGAAGCATATGCCATTATGATCCATACATATTTCATTTCATTTCATTCATATAGCAACATGTCCAAAACGGGGGACACCGTATCTAGCATCACTGTTGAAAATGATTGCTGTATATTGGTTTAAATTTTTTATTTTCATTTTTTTCATTACATTTATTAGCAGACCAGATGATTTTGGATGTTCCAATGTCCCGGCTAAAAACTAGAAGGACTGGGACTGGGCTTTTGCTGTAGCTGGTCCCAGACTCTGGAACGATCTTCCTCTGGGTATTAGAACAGCCCAAAATCTTTGTTGAAAACTCTTTTGTTTTCACCGGCTTTGGACACAAGCAGAGCGAGACACTCGTATTGTTTTATCGTGTTTTTGCATGTTTTGTTTTATTTATTTATAATTTTTTACTTATTTATTTATTTTATGTATTTAAAGCTGGGCAGACATACAACTTAAGCATTTTTAAATACAAGTTTGTTAGTCCAAGACATAGTGATTCAAATAACAAGACTGAAGACATAATAGGACAGTTTGTAGACAAGAAAAAATAAAAAATAAACCATGAGTAAAAAATAAAAAATAAAACATGTGTGAGTGTTTGTTTGTAGCGTGTGTGTGTGTGTGTGTGTGTGTGTGTGTGTGTGTGTGTGTGTGTGTGTGGCTAATGCATGTTGAAGATGAAGGGATGAGTGATGTAAGAGGGGTGAGTTCAAGTGAAAAAATGAATAAGAAGGGAGATATAAAATACAAAATTATAGTGACGAAATAGTGTTTTTGTGTGTTTTGTTTTGTAAGATTGTACTTTATACTGCCTTTGTACAGCACTTTGGGCAGCTGTGGTTGTTTTTAAATGTGTTTTATTAATAAATTGGACTTGACTTGACTTGACTTATCACCTAAATGCCTAAATTCAACAGCACCAGCTTAACAGGTTTTCCGAATTGTTCATTTTTGCACAAGGAGGTAAACTGGATGAGGTCTTGGTCGAGCAGTTACCCCAGACATTGGTTTTCTACGCCAAAATGGAAGAATATAGCATGTTCTGTCCATTTTCATGCATGGCTTTGGGTCACGTCGGGGAACTGTCCATAAATTTAAGCCCGAAATCACTGAAAAGCGGCAGAGTCAGACTCTGCCTCTCCGAAAGCAGCCATCCCCTCGACCGATAAAGGAGGCACTGACTGTGGAATCCTTCAAATTGAAACTCATAGCCTATCTATTTCTGTTGTCCACCCGGTGACCTCAGAGGTGTTGAGCTCAGCAGTCTGCACCGCCAGCCAGGCCAGACAGTGCAGGGCCATACAAACACTGTCGTTTATCATTTAGAGGTAAGACTTGTCTTGTTAAATTGGCATTGCTAAACTAAAAATGTGGAAAAACTCAAACTAAAGCCACAGTAATCCTTGATATGTCCTTTAAAATTTAAATTTGAAGCCCCAGTGTTTAACTTTTTTTTGCCAAAAAATAGGCTGAAGTAAAAGCATGGATGTGTTTATCGCATTGAAAAACATAAAAACATGTGTCCTTACCATAGACTGTATGAAGAAGTGGACAACTGAGTGTGACATCAACCATAGCCTTCAGCTCCAGTCAAATGAAGCTCATCGAGGCTAGAGCAGTTATAGGGCCAATTTAGAGCCAAGTTCAATATTTGGATTTCGACCGCGAGGATCATAGAAATCCCTTTGCTCTCTGCGCTAAGTCACTCCCCCTTCAGAGCGCTATCACAACAGTCATATAAAGCCACTTGAGGCTTGATTATGATGAGGGAACATTCTAACCTGATAGAAAGCTCTTGCAATACTCCCTCTTTAAGATACCTTTGAGCAATAAGTATCAGTGGAAACTGAAACGGAGTGATGTCTGAGCACTGAGAAAGACAATGTCATAGACTTAATTAAGCTTTAAATTAAATTTAAAGCTTAATTAACGCAACATACAACACACAACATACATGGGAACAACCTTATACCATGGTTAAAAGCTTAAAGTTAAACAGGGGGTATTATGCAAAATATATATTTTTTTTAGCTTTCTAATGTTATAATGTTATAATGTTGTTCCCTCATCAGAAATATCTCTCAAGAGGTTTTAGATGTCATCCATGCATGAGTATTTTAACAAACTCAAACCCTTCTTACGGTTAGCTGTAAGATTCTTTGCATTGCTCAGCCCACAGGCCTACGTCATCCGTGCTCCCACATGGCAATTCTCCATTAATATACAAAAAAAAAAAAAAAAAATCAATTCAAGTTTATTTATAAAGCACATTTAAAAACAACTTCAGCCACCCAAAGTGCTTCATATAAAAGTCAACAAAAAATTAATATACAGATAATACACAGGAAAAGAACAATAAAACACCAAAATATCCTATCTAGCTTGTTTTAAATGCCAAGCAGAAGAGATGGGTTTTCAGTCTAGTCTTAAACTGTGTTAAAGACTGAGAGGATCTGACAGGCAGAGGGAGGCTGGTCCATAGTCTGGGCGCTGCCACAGAAAAGACTCTGTCACCTCTGGTCTTGAGCCTGGCTTTGGCCACAGCCAGCAGGAGCTGGTTAGCTGACCTCAAGGAAGGAAGGACAGCTTTAGCTGTTAAACTAAACTTCCCAGAGAGACACTGGCTCCAAACACTCAAAGACTGAATTACAGAACTACAAGGTCCTCAACAGAGGGCAGTGGTAGTATAAGAGCAGAGACTTTATCCCTAAAGAATGATAAGAAGTTTTCAGAGTATAGATGAGGGCACAACAAGAGACTTCAAAGTACTAAAAAGCATTTGAGGTTTGTGGTTTGTTGACACCAGGTTTGATATAAAACTACACTTGGCAGCTTTGACTACCCTCTGATATTCGACAGGACTGTCGTTGGATATTTGCAGGGAAACCTTTAAACGGTCTTTTTCCATTTCCTCTCAGCGCGTCCACACGCTCATGATCTCACGCATATTCTCATTAAGCCAAGGCTGTGCTATGGGCTTTGTGCGCTTTAGTCTTAATGTCGCCACTGCATCCAAAACCTCCGTGCAAGTGTTATTGAAATGACAGAGCAGACCGTCCAGCCTGGTGTTTTGCCAGTCATCTCCATTCATAGCTTCAGATGCATTGAACGCACCACAAAACAAAGAGGCAGTCACAGAGTTCACTGTGCACACTCAGCATGCTGGGACACATGGACTAACTACACTTTGAAGCAGCATTATAGAGAACAACACAGCAAAGTGGTTTTGCAAATTTCCATCAGATTTACATCAAGACCAAAGGACAACACCAAGCCCAGGGTGTGTCCCTTCTTGTGTGTTGAGCCCAACACCGACTGGTTAAGTTAAAGACTTAATCAAGTTTAAAATGTCTTTCGCCAGAGGTCTGGATTCACAACAGACATGAATATTCAAATCCCTGACAGTCAAAAACTGGTCATAGCGCAGTTATAAGCCTGTCTAGAGAAGTCCTGAATAAAATCTTTATTGAACTTTGGAGGGCGATACACCAAAGCACACAGGACCTGGGTGTCAAGTTTTACTGTGAATGTCTGGAGCTTAAAACTCGAAAACGAGTCTTTCGGAACCTGCCGACAGATGTAGCTGGATTTGTACACTGTTGCTAGCCCACCACCTCTGCCAGTAATCCGAGGAGAATTCAGATAGAAACAGTCAGGTGGTAAAAGTTCTGAGAGTGGGCAATACTCACCGGCTTGGAACTATGTCTCCGTGAGCAACATAACATTCAGTTTCATTCAGGAGGAATGTTTTATTAGCTAGCGATCTAGCATTCAAAAGGCCCAAGCAGAGAGTCACACCCCGAGTAGAGCTACGGTGTGGCGTCCATGTGACCCATGTGATCTCTGAAGTGCTGGTTCTCCAGGAATGGTAAGAAGAATAATTCCAGAATTGGCCCTCCAATAAGCCTTTACTCTCACTAAGAGGCCTCCGCACTTTCTGGACCGTTTCCTCCGTAAGGTGAGGGCAAAAGGTAGGCCGGGACTGATGCAGTGAAGTGAGGAGGGAATCTGGATGCTTGATCATTAAAATTTTGACTAAGAAACCATTCATGAGATCTCTTTAGATCAATAAGTGCCAGGAGATCGTAAACTATCAGTCCAGAGATGCCTTGGCACAAAATACAAAGCAATGCCACAGCAAACAACAGTTTAAGCAGAGCAGGTAGATGACTCCCAGTACACGCTGGCGCCATCTTGCCTCCTGCCTACATAAAAACATGATACAAAACTGTGCAGAGCAACTTGACAAACCTGATGTGATGTGCAGTAGTTTCATTAGCGGCGCACGCCAATTTAATGTGATAGCGCTCTGAAGGGGAATGATGTAACGCAGGGAGCAAATGGAGGGGGGTCCCAGGTGTCAAAAACAACAAGTGAAACTGATAAAACATGTTGTTGTTCTTGTTTATATATCATTTTTGAAACAATAAAAGGTAACGTAGTGTTCTAATTATGTTACGTGTTAGAAATTAATACCCCATAGAAGTAAAATATGGCATCTTTAATATTTTTTGCATGGTACGTCCCCTTTAAAAGTTTGCATTATGATGGAAAAGGAAAAAAAAAAAAAATCCCCCAAACTAAATTATCTCCCAGGGACAGGAGATTAGCCCGCTATGAAGACGATCTAAATATAGTTCCCAATTCTCATTATGATTGGCTGACATGTGAAGTTAACACTGCTGGCTTTTGCTATCGCACAACATTGTGCTGCATCCAGGTTTGTCCTTTAAGCTCAAGTCTCATTATCGTCTTTGGCTGGCTCAAACACTTTCATGTAATTAGCCCGAGGTTACCTTTAGAAATGATATGCAGATGACATTGCAGTTTAAGAACATGGCCACATGTGCTGTTCTTAAGCAAAAGAGCGCAAGAAGCCTACGATAAAGTCACACTGGGTTATTGCTTGTCATTGTATACAGTTTTTAATTGTGGTTGAAGTTTGGTATTTGTCATTGGACATTTTTATCAGATATTTGTTCTACTCTTAAAGGACCTTTATTCTGGGATGGATTACAAAAACTCATGTTACTGTAATTAAGTACATTCGTTGGGTAATTGTACTTTATTTGAGTAGTTTATTTTTTTTAAACAGGTACTTGTAATTGAGTATAATTAGGGCCCAAGCACAAATGTGCAAGGGGAAGAGTCACCCTGTAGTATTTATACAATTTTGGGAAACATTTCTAGTTTTGAATGAAGACAGCGACAAAAAATATTAAAATAAACCAATAAACTACACTAAACCATACCAAACTAAAGACGGCTCAGTAGCGCCACCTCAAAAATCGATTTGCATTGCATCAATGGGAGCCCAGGCCAGAAAAATGTGAATGTAGACAAATGCATAAGAAATAGTTCATGTCAGGACATGTAAAAAATGATATTATGGCCCCGCCCTAAACCCTACAGGAAGTCGGCCATATTGGTTCAAACCCGGGATTGACAAAATCATAATCTCATCATAATCTTTTGACATTTCCAGTTTTCATCAACAGTTTTCATCAAAAACACTTCAAACTTGGCCAAAAAAACCCAAAACCCATGTGCAATAAAAGGTTATCAATTACATTTTAAATAAAATGTTGGGCGTGGTCATGATGATTTTTCAACAAAATGTCAATTTTTGGAAAAAATAAAAAAAATTCTATCTTTCACAAATATTGTCAGATTTGAATGGACCCAATAGAGCGCACATGAATATTTGTGAGATGGACATAATGATATACAATATCTTTTAAGATGGCTCGCTAGTGCCTGCTTAAAATTGTATTTTAAAAAATTCATTTGTGAAAGAATAGAAGAAGTAAGAGGCTCTTCATAAGGGGGAACAATCTGCATTTGCATAGGAAAATGAGCGTAGATTTTGTGTAAATGTGCACATTAATGAGCATATAAAATGCATTGAGGAATCGTTCACAGGTTGTGCACTTGTCCAGCAGATGTGACAAAGAGAGATTCTGCCATAATCAATGTTATTAATCTGACAACAGGAGCAGTAACCTGCTATAGTCTACACTCACATCAGCTTTATCTAAACTGATGGTTTAGATCAAAAAGTGATAAGCCACAACCAAAAATAGCCAAATGAATAAACTGAGTAACTACACTGGCTATGACTCTGATATATCCTTTAAGTATGATTATGAACGTCCTGCTTCACTATTTTATCCTGCATGTCCAATGGTGTAAAGTGGTGAAAAGTCCCTCTTTCCCCAAAATGATCTTCCTTCATGCATTATTCCGTAAACTTTACTTCACTAACTTTTAGTCTAACTTGTGAAACACCCATTCAAATGTACCTTGGCTGCTTCAGTGCCCCCCGAGCAGACCTCAAGCACCTATGCCCGACTCAAAAACAAATGTATGCAGCCGATATTCAGCCAGGCTACTGGAAATAAAATGACATTTAGTTTACTGTAAACATATAGTTTCCAAAAAAAACAAAAAACAAAAACTTTCCAATAATTATTTTCAATATAAATATATGGGCTCTTGGGGCCCTCTGGGGGCCTAGGTGCCGTAAGCAGCTGCTTAGTCCACTTATAGGCTGGGCCGGCCCTGTCCATGTGCAATTAAAGACTATCAGTTAGATTTCTGATACAACATTGGGTGTGGTCACAGTGAAAATGGCACATGTTTTACCTTTACATAAAGGTGGGACAACTAAAAATGTAAATCATTTCTGGCCAATATCTAAATTACCTTGGCTTTCAAAAGTTTTAGAAAAGTTAGCTGCAAATCAAGTTACAATTTATTTAATTAAATAAATGCTCCATTTTGGTCTTATCAGTCAGGTTTCAGAAAAGGGCACCATACTGTCACTGTAACCACACAAGTTTTAAGTGACATTTTCTCAGCCCTTAATGACAAACAAGATTGTGTATCTCTGCTTATTGATTTAACTAAAGCTTTTGAGTCAGTAAATCATAAAATCCTCTTGAAGTGTCTGAAGCATATTAGATTTGACAATGCTACATGTGATTGGTTCCAAAATTATCTTTCAAACAGAACCCAGGCAGTAGTAGCCAATGGTTTTAAATCTAACTTTAAGTAAAGGAGTGCCTCAAGGCTCAACTTTGGGCCCCCAACTTTTTCTATTTTTATTAATTCCATTGGTTACAATTTAAGAGAAACCCACATACATTTATATGCCTCTTCTTCAGTTCTGCTCAGATTGCTGGTGGACGCTGCCTTATATCTACCTGAAGGGAGGAGCTAACTACACTGAAACTCAAAACACTATTGTTTACAGTTTCTGTTTGTAGGCTAGGGCTATTGAGCCTCGCTAAGTGTGCACTGTGGCTGAGTCCACCAGCAATCTGACCAGAACTGAAGAAGCGGCTTGGATGAGCAGCGAAATGTCCTCACTCCTACAATTTTTTGTCCAGTTGACAGATTTTACTTTTCGCTTTTACTATGGATCAGACCTGGACAACTGAGGTATTACACAGACAATACGCTAAATGGTACATCGACTGAAAGAGTCAACACTTTTGGCTTGACGAAAACTTATCTTTTAAAAAACATATCTCGGAATTATGTCGCAATTAAAAATCTAAATTATCATTTTATTACAGAAACAAATATTGTATCCCAATAAATTACAGAAAAGAAATAGTTCAAGCAACATTTCTTTCTGTACCGGATTATGGGGATGTGGTTTACATGCAGACTTCAGCCTCTGCTTTGAAACCGCTGGACCCACTATTTCACTCTGCTCTTCGTTTTATCACAGGTGGTGGATTAGAAACCCATCACTGTGTTCTCTATGAAAAAATGGATTGGCCATCGCTGTCTTTTAGAAGAGAACGACACTGTATGAAATCGCACTTAAGTGAAAGAAAAAATACTCAAAAACTGCACTAAACTAGAGGTCGACACAAATTTAATTCACATAACCTCGCCGAGAACGTACGTTGCAGGACAACTCAGTGGCACCCTCTGAAAAAGTCATTATGAGATTTTCAAAGTACAAAAATCCATGTAACTTCTGCAAAGACTGTCGGATCTGGTTGTACCCAATGTAGCGTTTGTGTATTTTGATGGCCACATAATGATTTGTGAATTAAAAAAATGTCTCTCCAGCGCCCCCTGCAAAATTAAAATGGGATGGGAAAATTTTATTTGTTGAGAATTGAAATTTGGTACACACATTCTGAACAAAAATGCCATTGAAGACCATACCCTGTCTACATACACATTTGCATGGCCATGTCTTAAAAAAGTCAGTGGGAAGTGAAAACAATAAAATTTGATACACTCATTCTTTATTTACACCTTGAGCAAAAAAATCTATGGGGAACACAAACAGTTTTTCATATTTTGAATCAAAATATGAAGACCTCGTACTTAACAAACTTGCTGTACAGTTTTTCATCTGACGGACGCCAAACTGAGGCAGCATCATCGGGACAAATCTGGGATCAAAAGCTGCAAAAAGAATTTACAGGGTGTGGTCATAACTTAACTTAAGAAAATCACTTAAACAGCTTTAAACTGTTTAATTAATTAAATTCATAGATATACATATATTAAACTAATCATTTGAGTACTTTTCGCGCAGACTTTTACTTAATTACAATTTCGGCAGCAGTACTTGTGATTGAGTACATTTTAGCAATACAACTGTACTTTCACTGGAGTAGAAAAAGTGTAGTACTCTTTCTGCTACTGCCTATACAAAAAATTATGACCCTTGAATGTAGAACATGCTCTTCGAATGAACTGTTATCCCAACGCCCATCTCTCATGAATGTTGAACCATGACTGGAAAAAACTGCCTGTGACTATCCCAGACACTTGTTTCTCTAACAGTTCTCATCCAGCCACGTCTCCGATTGGATTAAATTGCCTATCCTGGTAGTTGCTTCCTAGTGGTTCTCATCCAACAAAATTTATTTTCAAACATTTACAAGTCAGTGTTTTTCTAACTGTGGTACATGAGGACTCAAGAAGACTTTCTTTAGACTCATTTTCATCCACTCTTTGGTCCTTTTGGTAATTTCCTGATCAGAAGTACTTTAGCAAAGAAGTAATCCAGTTAAAGACATGGGTACTCTTGGAATACTACTTGTGATACTTGGAAAATGATACTTGGTGTGAAAACTTTGAGAACCACTGGCACAGCTGATATGATTCAGTCGCAAATAGCTGCTTATGCGATTCACTACATGGAGTAAAAGACGTTTTATTGAACTAGAAGAAATAAAAAGTGCAAGAATGTCCGTTTCTCACGTAAGCGTCAAAGGGGACCATGAATCTGAAATGTAAAGTCAGAAGGAACAGTGCGGCCAAGGGAAGGATCCAGAAAGGATAGGAAAAGAGCCCTGAGAAGTGTGTGTTTACAGCTTGTATACTGTGCATCAGTGCGTGTGTGTGAAGGAGGATCTTCTGATCAGCAGAGCGTTATCTTCATGAGATCCCACGCAACGGCAGGGCCACGGGAACTCGCAGTCCTGTCCTCGAGTCCGAGCAACAACAGTGTTATTAACTTTAGCATTAGCACATCAAGATAAAAGTGTAATAGTAAAGCACTTTGCTAAACGGGTGATAAAAGTGTAATAGTGAATAGTAAAAGTGTAATAGTAAAGCACACTGCTAAATGGGTGATGGATTTGAGACTCCTCACTGTATTCTGTATGAAAAAGTGGGTTCGCCGTCGCTGTTACGAGAGAACAGCACTGTATGAAATGTATCTATAAGGAAATACTTCAAAAACTGCCAGAAAACCTCACCTGCTTCTTAATCATTGATACCGGAACATTTAATACCAGATCACATGACTGTGTAAGGCACCAAAACTGAGACGGGAAACAGGCTTTTAGCTGTTTTGCTTCACAAAAATGGAACGCACTCCAAGGAAAAGCAAAACTGGATGCACTGGTGACACAATCGCAATTTAATAATCTGGTAACAAACTTTTACACACACACCTGCACCTGTTTTTCATGTTTTATATGGACTTGTTTGTTTTGCTTGTTTTTTCTGCTTGTATTGTATTTTAAACACGGCGCCCACGAAAAAGAGAGCCCAAGTTCTCTCATTGGGTTCCCCTGTATAAATAAAGATAAATAAATAAATAAATGTGGATACAAGATTACAGAGGTAATACAGCAGTCACTGGACGAACAAGAGGTTGGTAGTTCAATGCCCATTCTCTCTATTTTATGCTTTCGTGTCCTTGGGCAGCACGTTTGACCCTTTGTCTTTATGAATTTATGGTTCACGCCTTTGTGAAGTTGCACCAGGGCAGCTATGGCTATAAAAATCACTCAGTAGCGCTAAGTTTAATTAAAAATGAAGTAAGTACGTAAAGGCGCTGCACCTGATTTTTTTTTACTGTTTTAAAAATGGATAATGTTTTGCAGTGGCCCAAAGTTATGCCTCACTTACCTTGAGCCTGTGAGTCTATAAGCGCTTTCCGCAACTTTCAGAGAACAAAGCAGAGTTTTGCCATGACGGTAAAGCTAACAACAACAACAACTAGCATGCAATGTGAACTTCAGAGAACAAAGCAGCGTTTTGCCATGACGGTAAAGCTAACAACAACAACAACTAGCATGCTAATGTGAACTTCCTGACTATCGGACAATAAAATGCTTTCTAATTAGATGCAGGCCTCGAGAGCTGCTTATGCAATATATCTGTACTGGGGAAAATACATGGGGGAAAAAAATCAGGTACAGCACCTTTTGAGTGTGCTGTCTTATTAGTGTGTTCAGTGTCACCTATTAAGAACGTATTTTTAAGCAGATTTTCTTTTCATGCTAATTACACATAACATTTTAATTTCATAATTGTTTTCATTTCATAATAGTAATAACTTCTATCTTAATTAAATACGTCTTCTTCTCAACATCTTTTGCTCTTTTAAGAAGATTTATTTAAAGTGCAATATTTTTTTATGTCAGAATAAATTGGTACAGAAGATTTTAATCAGGTTTCACTATATTAGATTTAATGAGCAAGTCTTTTGTGAGATGTGCCGTTTCATGCTCGTATGATTATATTATAGACCGTAAACTATTTTTCCATTTAAAGGGCCCGTATTACGCTATTTTCTGGTCTATGTTATAATGTTTCCTCGTCACAAACAGACCTGGAGTTGTGTTTTGCTTCATTCACACACGTTTAACACACAAACCCTGCATATTTAGCCTGAGTTCTCGAAAACACTCTGTTCCACCTTGTGATGTCTTTGAGTGGTAATACAGGAAGTGCTCCACTGTGTTTTTAAACTCCATACACCTTCACTAGAATCATTTGGATAATTTCAGCCCTGGAATGGCCGAACGAAAACGACCTCTTCATGACATCACGAGGTGGAACAGAGCATTTTGAGCTTTGGAGATGTAGACAGACTAATAATAAAGGGTTACGCAAACACGTGTGAATGAAACAAAACACAACCCCAGGTACATTTTTAGGAGGCAACAACATTCTAACATGACTAAGAGCTCATAAGAGTCAATTTTGTGCAATATAGGACTTTTAAGCACTTTGTTTCAAATATTTGTAATTACTATATTTTTGCTCTGCCTCAGTGCCTTGCATTTAAAGGTACAGTATGTAACCTTCTGGGGTGGCTCGCTGCCTGGATGATTTTATGGGAATAGAAAGTTAAAACCAAAAGTAGTTGCTTCTTTGTGGTTCTCACCCAACATTTTTTATTTATTTATTTATTTTTCAAAATGTATAGGGGAGATCGTTCATTCTAATTTTTATACATTGGAACATCTCTGGCCTCTTTCAGTAATATCCCTCAGTTTTGGGCCAATAGATGGCAATGTTGATCATGTTTTTCCTTCACTGACGCTTCATTTAAGCCATTATCCTAACCCAGTTACAAAATTGTCCTATAACTTTGCCTATGCAAAATGTGTGGAGTTAAAGGCCTGTACTAGATTTTTTCCATGTTCTTTATTTTAGCAAAGTTTGTCCTGCCCCAGTACAGATATATCATAAGCAGCTCTTGAGGTCAAAATAATTCCGCTGTGTCCTGTCTGCATGTAATTATAAATAATTTCTTTCCGGATAATCTTGAAGTGTATGGTTAGCATGCTAGTTTTTGTTAGCATTACTGTGATGTCAAAACTCAGCTCTGGTCTCTGAAAATTGTGAAAAGCGCTTATAAACTCTAAATACTTGTAATGCGTAAGGTAAGTGAGGAGTAACTCTGGACCACTGTTTAAAATGAACCAGTCCTTTAATGGAGATAACATATTTAGCTTCACCGCCGGTAATAGCAATTAGCATAAATATGACTGTGACGCGAACGAGCGTTTCAAAAAGTAAGATTAAGAGATGTCATAAAACAGACAGGTTTTTTTTCTCACGCTGTCTTTCTAAAAATACACATAAGCCAGCAGCAGCTAACATGTTTTATTTAGAGGCTGCATGCATTTGGGTGTCTCTGAAGACATCAAATGAACTTGTCAAGAGGAGCGAGCCATCATATTCCTTTTTTCAGTTTGATGGATTTAATATGCTCTCTGTGGATTTGCGTTGGAAAGAATTGACTCTAGATGATTAACCCATTAGTGGATGCCAGGGTTGTCAAAAGTATCAAAAATCAGATTAAACTCCATACACCTTCACTTGAATCATTTGGATAATCTCAGCCATGGAATTGCCAATCTCAACTAAACCAAAGGTGCTGTTAACTTGAAAACTACCACTTCATGACATCACAAGGTGGAACAGAGCAATTTGAGCTTTCAAGATACAGACAGACTAATAATAAAGGATTAACATCTAACATCAGGTATGTTTTACAGGAGGTAACAGCATTATAACACGGCTCAAAGCTCACAAGACTCCATTTTGTGTAATATTGGAGCTTTAAGTAGGCTACAATAAAGCCACATTCTATTGTCTAAATAAACAGTGTTTTTATTATCGTCGTAGTATCGGAATCGGTATCGAGCAGTCTATTCCTAAGTATCAAAATCAAGTTTGAAATTTTAGTATCATGACAACACCATTCAGAATAAGCTACGTTCCTAAAATCGAATGTGTACATTGCAGTATTTCATCACAAAATTTATGCTTCAAACTGCACATAATTAGTGAGAAAAAAATGTGCCTTTTTCCTTCTGTGATTAGTGATAGTGATAACGCATTATAAAGTTGTTTTGACCCTATGTTGTGTTTTTATTTGGCTTGAAGTGGACTTAAGAAATTCTTGTTGGACTAAAGACGTGCTACCGATCGATTAGTTGGACAAAAAGGGGGCGTGGCAACAGCTCTCACAACTATTTCGTATCTCTATGTATCTGACCCAAACTGCACTTACGAGACTGCACCTGCAGGGGGAGTTCATGCAAAAACAACTATTTATGCAGACAAATGTACTTGGAAACATTGTACTTATATAAAGACAGATTAAACTATTGAATCATGAGTTTAATCTGCCTTTTTACAGATAATTACCCAAAAAATACCTAAAAATACCAAATCTTCAGCCATCTC
Source organism: Periophthalmodon schlosseri (assembly GCA_000787095.1). Lineage (NCBI taxonomy): Eukaryota > Metazoa > Chordata > Actinopteri > Gobiiformes > Gobiidae > Periophthalmodon > Periophthalmodon schlosseri. The sequence continues at coordinate 122 of JACM01037022.1, read as the reverse complement.
ACTCACTTCTCCTTTCTGCTGTTGTCCCATATCAATTCGATTAAGACACTAGTTACCGATTAATCGACTAAACGACTAAAAGACTACAGCCCAAGTTTTACACTATAATTTAAATGCAACTC
>KN468994.1:6165-22850 GCA_000787095.1 Periophthalmodon schlosseri | reverse complement strand
TATTTCCTTAAAACACATTACATTCATAAGCTAGCATTGCTTTTTAGGAACAAAAATCCCTTAAAAGCTTTGAAAAATCATTTAAAACATGGTATAGATGCTTGAAACCAGTTTGGTGAGGAGCGTCAGGGCAGGGCCGACTGAAAAGGCGACGCCATTGTTACAGAATGTATCTTTAAAACAAGGTGAGGCCTGAGCTGCAACCACGGCAACAGGTTTGTCCGGCTCAGCCACTCAGAGCTCAGATTCCTTCCTTCCCTCTCATTTCGTCACTTTGGTTTAGTTTTCTTGGGTGACTTCAACCCTTGACCTACAAGACTCTTCCTGAAGATGTGAGCCAGGCCGCTGCTCTGACAATGTTTAAACCAGGCTACAAATGGTTCTGTTTATCTGTGCATATGGCTGAAAGGTTTTTATTTCATTACTTTGTGTACCAATTGTGCTATACAAATAAACTTGCCTTGACTTTGTTACATTGGTTTAGTTTTGTTGGGTCAGTTCAACCTAAACCTGTCAGGAAAATCACTATATCAACTTACTGTTCAGTGTATGAAAGGAGGGACAGTATATTTTAGGGCTCTATATTTACCCTGTTTACAGATTCTTGGTAAAAGTGGGAGATTTGGGGTATTTTTGTTGTAATATGATAAGATTTGAGCTGGAGAGGGAAGTCACTCCTATGGCTCATTTTTGGTTCATTTTGCTGTTTATCTGTTGATGATCCAGTCTGTTTAAAAATGGTTCACTGCTGTTGTTATTGTTTCAGTGACATAAACTAGTTTTAATATTATCGTTTATCGCAGTATATCTGTAGAAATATATCACTCTTCAAAATGTGTTATCGTGACAGGTCAACTTTGATCTTTACCCAGAGGTGGAAAATAACAAAATAAAAGTAGTAAAGTACTGTACTTAAGTAGGTATCTGAATTTTAGTTAAGTACATTTAGAAGTGGATACTTTTGAATTTTACTTCACTACATTTGAGAGTAGTATTGTACCTTCTGTACATTTAGAAGTGGATACTTTTGAATTTTACTTCACTACATTTGAGAGTAGTATCTGTACCTTCTACTCCACTACATTTTTGAACTGGACTGAAAAGTAAAAGTATTTTTTATTATTGTCTGAGATCTTCTGAAAAGGCTGAGGGTTTAATTTTAACATGTTCATAATTTGAACAAACAAAAATATACAAATAAAACAGATAGAAAAACAATTGATTCAATTGTTTCTGCTGAACAAAATTCAGCTCAAATCTTTATCAAAATCACTACATTTTAAGCTTTATAAGACCTCAAAATCTCCTAGAAATACCTGTACTTTTTACAGTACATTTTTAAATGGGTACTTTAATACTTTTACTTAAGTAGGTTTTTTTATGTGATACTTTTACTTGTACGTGAGTATTTTTTTGCTCCGGTATCTGTACTTTTACTTTGCCTTACTGCCTTTACCCTACAGTTATGCAAATATGTTTGTAGTGTGTTCTGGTACTGCTTTTAGACTTTACATCCATCTTCTTTCACTTAATGCTTAACTCTAATCATGCTTTTGTTATAAGGTTATATATAGACTTTATTCTCCTCTGCATTTGACCCATTCATTCATGTCTCAAGAGGGACCCGTCAGGAGCCATGGGCAGAACCAGAGTAGCACCAATGGACCCATCTCCATATGTCCAGATAGGCTTGGTTAGGTTAAGGATTAGCCTGCTGTTTGGGCAGAGCCATAGAAAAAACATGAATCAGATAACTGTACTTCTATTATTCTACTATTGGTCAGTCTCTTTTTTTAATTAATTAATTAATTAATTAATTATTATTTACAAACCCAAGGCAATTTTTTAAATAAAAATCAGCTTTGTCCAGTTGACAAATTAGAATTTTTATTTTACTACAGACTAGAAACCAAAGAAATCTGTCCAAACTGATCCGAGGTCCAAACTTCTACAGAGGCTTTAAAATTTGGCCAATTGTGTCACTAACCTAGAGGAAACAAGCTCAGACATGGGGTGAACATGTAAAATATTCAGGGGCGTCAACTTCCTGTTTTAAAGGTGCACTTTTGAGCTATTTTCACGATTCAAAAGATAAAATACTTAGTTTTAAATTGTTAATCGCGATGGCCACAGTGCTGATGTTTCATTACTCAGAAACCCATGGATACACAGAAAGGCCCCACGCTGTGCAGGAGTCACACCCAAACCGTGCTGCTGTGAAGTGAAAGTGCTAGCCAGGTTATAATTGTATTCTTAGTAAATATTTTAACGTTTTATTTTGACAACGTGTACTTCAGTGTAATGCATTTTAAAAGGCGCCATAACAAGTGATTTGCTCCGATTTGAGATTGAAAATTCTAATGTCCCTTCGTTTATAAAATTTGAAACCCCCAGGCCACATGTGACCTTTAACTTCGGGTAAAGCAGAAGGCGTGTAAAGTTAGCACGTAGCATTTAGCTCGGGGGAACAAATGGATTAAACTAGAAGTCTTGTCAACATAAATGTGTGAACAGGTCAGTAGAGCTTTGGTTTTAAGTGAAGAGGAGAATCAGAGAAACAGACCTGCAATGAGACTGTGCTTTCGTGCGATGGGAGACAGGTGGTGGCTGTACACGTTCGTCTCAAACTCAAAGACTTCTGCGGGCTAAAACACAGAGGAAAAAGTCAGAATTCAGATTAAGAATGTTTCCAAAGCGTTTGTACTGCATTTGTCAACAGAAAGGCCTCTAGACATATTTTCAAAGATTATGATTCCATATCTTAGCCACTCCTCTTTGTGAACTCAACGCACCAGTCAAAGCATGCAGAAGTAGTATCCAATGTGCTTCTGTTTAACTAGTATTATTATTATTGTCACCATAACACATTCTGAAGTGCGACATGTTAATGAAGAAATTACAGATAATATTAAAAGCGATTATCCCAAAAACGATTCTTCATTTAAAAACGCGCCACAAACACACAGCAGAATGAAACACTTTTGTCACAAACGATTTTGTGAGGTAACTGTTGTTCATTTCTCATGTAATGACAGAACAACTTTGTGTACCAGTATATAAAAGTTCAAACATTCTGAGACTTTCTGGGCCGAGTATGACCAGGAAATAGTCTTATTACATCAGTTTAAATGTCCAAGCAGGATATCGACTGCACCGATATTTGGAGGCCGATGTCTGATACCAGTATTGTATCGGTGAATCTCTATAATGAGCCATAGAAGTCACTTATTCAACCCTCTTTAGCTCAAATTTCACCATAGGAGAGATAAATATACTAGTGCACTACCCCAAAGAAGGCGACAGAGGCTCAGTTGGTAGAGTATTTGTCCCGCACTCGACATAAACATCAATAGTAGAGTGGTCAGGTTGATGGTGGGATTCCAGATGAATGCTTTCACTGTGTCCTTGGGCAAGACACTTAACCCACCTCGCCCCCAGTGTCTGTGTACACTGGTGTATGAATGTGTGTGTGAATGGGTGAGTGCAGTGGTCTTAACCTTTCACTGGTGTATGAATGTGTGTGTGAATGGGTGAGTGCAGTGGTTCTTAACCTTATTGGAGGTACTGAACCCCACCAGTTTCATATGCACATTCACTGAACCCTTCGGTGATGGCCAAGCGGGGAGTGTCATCACAAATCATCTGACTCGGTTGCGTGTCTTGACCTCCGCCGAACCCCTGAGACTGACTCCCCGAACCCCTAGGGTTCGATCGAACCCAGGTTAAGAACCACTGGGTGAGTGGTTCCTTGATGTAAAGCGCTTTAAGTCTTGACGGTGGAAAAGCGCTACATAAAAATGTGACCGTTTACCACTTCCATATAGGACTACTATCTCTAATGTTTAGTTTTGTTCCTTCAAACTAATTCTTTTGAGATGTGCCACTTTTGTCTTGGTGGCACATGACAACAGGCATCAGGAGAAGGACGAATGGAACCGAGCTCTGAATCTCTCAACCACAATGATGGCTGTAATTCTGGAGGCATAAAAAGGCCCAGTGTGTCCTCTGCCCTGCGCTCTGTCAGTGAGTGCCAGCCAATGCCCTCAACACTGCAGCCTCTGTTATAGATGGAACGATAAACACAAGCAGTAAGAAGTCAAATACTGTACCTAGAACTATCTGCCTACAACAGAGAGGTCATGTTTGTTCAGTGTCATAAACTGTAAACAGAGGGAAAAGAGTGTAGAGTTTTAAAATTTAAAAGATCTACAATATCCATCTGTAAATGTAATACACAGCCCCAAACCTCCACCTTTACATACACCAGTGTACACAGACACTGGGGCCGAGGTGAGTTAAGTGTCTTGCCAAGGTCTGTGGGTCAGTGGATCTGACCGCTCTACAAATGATGTTTATGTCGAGAGTGGGATTCGAATTGCCAACCTTCGGATCAGTGGACAAACACTCTACCAACTGAGCCACTTTCACATTTGACTTCTCTTGTTACTTCAAGTTTTATGTTTCAAATATTAATGTTAATAAAAGTGAATATTTTACTATTAATCATTTGTATTGTTTCATTGTTATAGTTGTATTCTAGTCCATTTATTGTTCCTTTCCACAAAGAGCCTAACACACAGGGACATTCTTACAAACAAAATAAGGTGAAGGTGTTTGAGAATACAAACAAACACTGACTAATACAAAAGAGAGGCGAGCGGGCTCTCCTCTGCCCTTTGAATGACCTCTCGAGGTAACAGTGGTGCCAGTGTAACTCTAGTACCACACAGCCCGCCATCACACAGCCTGCCATCTGGGACCAAGGGGCACGAAGGGGCAAAAGTGGAGAGCACAAAAGGAGTCAAATTTGTGACGCAGTGGGCATTGTTTTTACAATGGAGCGTTGTTAAAGTGAGTGAATAAAATAAACAAAATAAACCTTCAGTGTCTCTGTGTCCCAGATCTTCATGGTTTTGTCAAAGGAGCTGGAGACAAACATCCCAGTGTCGTACGGATACCACTGCACAGTTTCCACACTGAACTTGTGAACATGACGATTTGACCTAAATTTAAGAAAAAAGAACACGACCAGTCAGAAGTTTGGACACGTCCTCATTCAGTGTTCTTTTCTTTATTCTTACTACTTTTTACATTTTATATAAGCACAAAAGACATCAAATATATGAAGTAAGATGTATGGAAGAAAAAAAGGTAAATAACTCTAAAAACATGTTTTTTTTATATTTTATATTCAAATCCTCAAAGTAGCTCCCCTTTGCTTTGTTGAAACATAATTCCATATATGTCTGTGTAATCCCTCAGTCGTCCAGGTCTGATCCACAGTAAAAGCTGAAGTTACATCTGTCAACTGGACAACGTTTTATCCAGTTGACAGATTTAACTTCGGCTTTTACTATAATTCCATATATCTTACTTCAAATATTTGATGTCTTCTGTGTGTATATAAAATGTAGAAAGTAGTAAAAATAAAGAAAAAAAACACTGATACACTTAATGAAGTAATACATATGGAATTATGTAGTAAAGAAAAAAGTTTAATTACTAAACATTTTTTGACAAAGCAAAGGGAGGATACTTTGAGAATTTGAATACAAAATATATTTTAAAAAATATTTAATATTAGTTAGTTAGTTATTTAACTTTTTTTCTTAACTACATAATTCCACATATCTTGCTTCGTAAATTTGATCTCTTCTGTCTGTATATAAAAAGTAGAAATTAGTAAAAATAAAGAAAAAAAAAACAATGAATGGGAGGGTGTGTCCAAACTTTTGACTGGTCGTGTATAATATTCACTATTACTTTCAGGATTATTTTTAAGTAAGTAAAACGGCAATTCAAATATTAAACCTGATCATTTATATAAGGGAAATGGTTTATTATCTTAATGTTACTATGCAGCTACAACACAAAAATGTTTATTAACACTAGCACTATTTTCAAACCAACCAAGTAATGAGGCACGTAAAAACTACTTCACCAATTTTAAAACAGTTTATTTTAAAATGACAATAGTAGCATATTACCTCGATAAAAACTGTAGTGGCTGTAAAGCATGTTGAATATTTACCTCCCCACAGTACAAATTCCTTTGCAGGTGTACTGTGTTTTTCCAGTGAAGTTTTCCAGGTCGTAGACAACAATGACACCATCAGCTCCTCCAGACAACATGCTGCAGAGACATCACGGATTAGAATGAATGTAATGACAGTTTACCCTTAATCAAATCAATCAATCAAAGAGACTTTATTTATCCCAAAGGGGAAATTTAGATTGTAGGTCTCTTCAAATCTTCTACACCAGTGTACACAGACACTGGGGGCGAGGTGGGTTAAGTGTCTTGCCCAAGGACATAAAGACAGCATTCATCTGTGGGAGCTGGAATTGCACCACCAGCCTGTGGGTCGGTGGATCTGACAATTCTACCAGTGATGTTTATGTCGAGAGCGGGATTCGAAGTGCCAACCTTTGGATCAGTGGACAAACACATTTTTGTAGAATATACTTTTATTGCAAACATGTGTAATTACTGCTTAACAGTGTGAGCTAATTCAGAGAGACCAGGTAATAACAAATCATTGTCAAATACTGATCATTTATTTACTTCAGTTAATTTTCTTGTGACAGCCACAGTTTAAAATAATTCACCAATAAATGAGTACTTTCTCCTAAATCAAAAACACTTACTATCGACCTTCGACAACATCGATGTCAATGGTGTTGATGCCGTTTCCGTGTATTCTGTCGACATCTCTGTCAGGATTCAGCTGCAGACTCAGGACTCTGTCAGAATAAGAATATAAATTTATACTTGACGTTTGGGGGTGTGGCCTATGGTGTGACTCGCCTTTGTAGTAAAATATAAAAAAACAAATCAGTTGTACAACAATTGTAAAGAAGCCTATTCACAAACATTACATCATTATTTCTGTAACTCTTTTAACTTGAGACATTTGAACCTGCGACCTCTCCTGCCCCCCACTGGACACTCACTAAACATTTATCATATTAAAAAAAATTCTAATAAATGACTTAAAATGTTTATAGTGTAGCTTAATAATTAAATTCAATTCATCTTTATTCTGGACTCATGGTCCATTTTTAAAACAGACAAAAACAGTGACAATACAAACAGTAAACATTTACGTTTTAAAAAGACAACCACACCAGTGTCTCCACATCTTGGACTGATAGCGGAGTGCACTGAATCTAATGTTTGTGAGGGACATTATTATTTCATTTTCTGACTTATTCAGCCTGGAAATAAAACTGTACATTAAATTCCTTAGTACAGCTTGCAAAGTGTTCACTCGTACAGTGACAAACATCTCGGTCGCATTAGTCCATCGCGACCTCCTCAAGAGCACACGTAAAGCGTCATTATAAGCCACTTGCAGCCTTTGGAGACTGGCTTTTTTGTAATGAGTCCAGAGGTGGGCAGTGTATAACGGTGTACAATATGATTTAAACAACATCAACTTTACATCATCAGAACATGAACCAAACTTGAACATAAGAGTATTAGCTTGAGCCACAACATCCTGCATTGTCTATAAATATCATCATCATCTGCCATGTCCACAGTGATGATCGGCCCAAGATATTTCATTTTAGTTGTAACTTTCAACACAACATTAGACAGGCAAAAATTAGGACCTCTCATGTGCTCGTCCTCTTTGGTCCTACAGATCATGATCATACTCTTAGTTGCGTTACACTTAATATCTTGCTAAACACCATAAGATGAACAGATGTTGAGTAGCTGCTGTAGACCAGCCGTGCTCGGACTAACAACAACCAAGTTGTCTGCAAACATTAAATGATTCAAGACAAGATTTACAGCCACACAGCCAGTTTTACATGTTTTGAGCTTGTTGACAGTTCATCTAGATACAAATTAAACAAAACTGGGGACAGGATTCCTCCCTGTCTGACCCCATTGGTGACTCTAAACAGGGTTCTGAATCAGCTTCATAAATAATTTTTGGTGATTCACCTGTCAATGCCTTGGACGCATCTAAAAACACATAAAAACTGATGAATTCTGCCTCCTGTATTTGTCAATAATCTCTTTTAGAGCATATACACACCTGTTCCCAGCAGACCCTTAAACCCAAACTGATTGTCTGTGGATTTAATAAATTGTGAGATCCTGTCCAGCAGAATTAATTCAATAATTTTTGACATTATGCTGGCCAGAGCTATAGGTCAGTTAACAAAGAGTCAGGTAAAAATCCATGAACAAGGAAACCTGTGAGACAGATGGAAAGCAGTGGTGCTAACCTCACACTTGCAAATTTTAAATGCTCTGCTGAAACACCATCCTGCCCACTGGCCTTATTATTAGACATTGGTGACAGCTTTAAGGACTTCATGTGACAGGATTAAATCTGTATGGCCAATATCAGTCATAACACAAGGTTCACTCTGAACACAGTTAAATAATCTACTGTAGTGCTGACGCCAAAGCTCCAAAACATTCTCAGTGCCGGAGGTGCCATCCATTGCACATGGCAAAGATGTTTTAGTGGCAGTCATGTTTTTTACTTCTTTCCAAAAGCCAAACGTGTTGTTACAAGAGAGTTTTCTGGCCAACGAGTCCGCTCTCAAAGCTTGTTCATTTTTGGTTATAAAACGCACCACATACTTATACCGAGCATTTGCGACCTGCTTTTGTTCGTACACAGGCCCATGTCTTGGTCTTCCTGCCAGTATCCATCCCTGGCAAGCCGCTCGTGCCTTAGCATAAAATTCAGCCACATGGGCATTCCGGCCTGGCCGTCCTTTCTTTTTAGGTTTTCTTTTGTGAAGAGTTTCACTTGACTTAAACAGCACTTTGACAATATCCTCATACATAGCACTGATAGCTGCTCTGTGTTCAGAGTTTTTGCAGTTGCCATCCCTGCACACGACTGCTTCCTTGGGCAGGTAGATATTTCTTAGCAAATTATCAGTGCTCACAGAGTAGGACAGAATTTCTTCTCCTGAGAGAGAGCGCCAGTTCAAAAAGAATGCATCACTCTCATTTCTGTAAACTTCAGTCCCAGGTAAAAACTGACAGTTTACTTGCATCCCAAATGGAATGTGATCAGTTGTTGAGAGCTCATAGCATATTTTCATATCTGTCAACGATGCATGGGCATCTTCTGTAGCTATACAGTGGTCCAACCAAGAGGTGGTGTGCCAAGCCTCACTTATGTAAGTAAAACCATCTCCAGGCAAGAGGGCCTTAGTTGACAGTATTAAACCTTTATCCTCACAAAACTGGTTCAAGTGATTGCCAAACATTGATTTATCACCCATGTCTGAATTAAAATCTCCAATTACAAGCACGTTTGAAAACTTTTTGTCCTGTACAATTGAATTAATAAAAGCCAGTCTATTAAGATATTCTGTCTCATTAATATGGCACTCATAAGGTGTGTAATTATGTACTGGTAACTGTCCCATCATAAAGAAAAACATTTTAACAATTAGAATGGGATTTATCTCAGGAAATACACCTGTCAGGCCGCAGGACATCAGACTGGAGCGTGTTCAAAGCTTTTCAGAAAAGTTGGATTTTACAAAATAAGAATATGATTATTATTTCTTTTGAGTTGTAGCTTAAACCCTTAACGCCAGAGCGCCCCCTGGTGCACACATGTCAAACGTGCTCCTTCTGCTTTTTTTAAAATATGTGATTTTTCATGTCATACCACAGCAAACCCATTGGATTACAAGCATTTAACTGGTCATTTCCTAAGGAGTAGAGATAAAGGTGTTGTTGTATTGAATAATGTAAACATGCTTCTGTTTATTCCAACACCTTTAAGAACTGACTCTAACACAAGACACGAGAATCTTTTAACTAAAAGTCACTGTTTTTTGTTAAAATACAAAGACATGAAACACGACTTTATTCGAAAACGATGTGAAATTTATAGAATATTTGTGCACTGTTCAGTTAAATTTTGAAGGAAGATTTATCATTTAAATTAATTTAAAGTGATAACATCGAAAATGGGCGTCACGCCAGGTACCCAAATATGTAATAGAAATAGGAGATTCGTCAAAATAACCAAAATTAGAATATCGAGTACAGAGTCTAGAATTGAAACCAAATTATCTCAAAACAAAACATCTTGGGTAAATTCAGAAACCAGGGTATAAAGTGTATTAAAAATATTTCTGCCCTTTGTGGTTAATTTTATGATCCATTCACGTTTTGTGCTCGACTTCAACCTCAACCCCCCTCAAGACATTTACAGGCACATTTAAGCACATACATTATTCTATATTGTTTAAATATTGTCTGAATATTGTTATCAGGATTATGCAAAACGCAAATAAGTCTTGCGAAATTTGTCACAGGAGATCGTGTGATTACATAGAGTAATAAGTTTGTGTGTAGGCTTCAGTAGTGAATGAAAGTTTACTTTTACCTTCGTGTTGATTCTGCTCGCCTCAGTCTCAAAGGATCATCCAGCCCAGCCCGCCGTGAGGACAGAAACCCCAGCATCTTTTCTTCTTAATAACCACAGCCTTTTACGATTCATTTATTTATATAGTCTATGCTACAATGAGCTAACATCGACCATGACTCGTCCATTTCGTTGACTTTAAAGGATTTAATCAAAGACATAAATGGCATACACATAATACACACGATTAATTATTTAACGTAATCTACGGTATTTGAGCAATTTTAGGCACATTTTTGGGCTAAACTACTAGCACGTATGTCTAAAGAACACAAAAGACGCCATGTTGAAACGTCACTTCCGTGTTATGAAACCTACACTCATTCCCATAGGCTGTCAAGGTGGGATCGTCCAATCAGAGAACAGTTTATTGCTTCCTATTCCCCGGCGTGGGCACTTGCATAAACAAGGAGACATCTTAGAGAAACAGATGAAAATCACCTTCAAAAACGAATCACGTTTTATGTGAATATGAACAGAATAGCGGGTGCATTACGGAGGACGTTTGGAGTGGTCCGGGAGCACGTCGGGACGGATCATTTTGGAAATAAATACTATGTTATTCCAGAACAGAAGACATGGACAGGTAAATAAACCATTTACGTAGCTATTGTTCAGTTATTTACCATTTATACCTTGTTGTCATGTATTTTTGTAATTATTTCAACACTGTCGCACGTATCTTGTTTCTAGATTAAGCTGTAAGTGACGTTTACTTCACGTTATCCAGTTGTAATCTGCAAATGTATCCGCTAGATGACGCTGTCGCAATGTTTTTTTTACCAGAAGGGGTCATTTTGTCGCTCAATGTGTTGCGCTCAAGATAGTATTGATTTGCAAAAGAGCGAAATATAGGACATATTTTACTTCAAAGAGGGCTGTGCTAACTGGCTAACTGCTGCAGATGTAGTGATTAGCTCGTCTGTGGTGAGGCTTTAGAAGGAGGTCATGTTTTCCTACAGAGACACGGCGGAGCTGCTGTGTGCAAGACTCCAGCCAAGCAGACGTGTGTGTAATCTGTGTGACTGTGGTAGGACGCTCCGGGTGTCCTCTCTCTCTCATCTGACAGTTTAAAGTCCAAGGACATGTTCACACGCGCGGCTTTTGGACTTAAGTGGAATTACCTTCATAGATTGAAATGTGACAACTGACGGGACGATGCCCTTTGGTGAAGTTACAGCAGAGAAGCAGTGATCAGTGGTGGAACGTAACAAAGTACAAGTAGTAAATTACTGTATACTGTACTGAATTTTATGTATCTGTACTTTGGTTAAGTAGATTTTAAAGTGGCTACTTTTTACTTTTACTTCGCTACATTTTTAACAGGACTGAAAAGTAAAAGTATTTTTTTATTATAGTTTGAGACCTGCTGAAAAGGCTGAGAGTTTATTTTTAACACGTTCATAATTTGAGCAAACAAAAATATACAAATAAAAACAGATAAAAAAGATTGATTCAATTGTTTCTGCTGAACAAAATTCAGCTCAAATCTTTATCAAAATCACTACATTTGAAGTTTATTAGATCTCAAAATCTGCGCAAAATACTTTTACTTTTTACTCTTTAAGTACATCTTTAAACAAGTACTTTAATACTTTTACTTAAGTAGATTTTTTCATGTGACACTTTTACTGAAGTATTTTTTCGCTCCACTATCTGCACTTTTACTTAAGTAACAAAACTGAGCATTTCTTCCACCACTGGCAGTGATGTGGTTGTTCCCTGTTATAGCACCTGCCCCCATTTAAAACACTGATCACTTTTAATAGTCTATATTTTACTTACAGAGGCTCTCAAACTGTGCAGTCTACAGGCATCACCAGGGACTTTATGTGACTATTGAGTGTTGTCATATATCACAATTTCCAACACGATTTGCTTATTAAAGAAAAGGCAAAACTCAAAACTGATTATAATACTAACCTCATAGAATAAAAACTCTCTTTAAGATGATAGAATGTAATTTTCAACATCAAATATATATCATAATAATAGTCTAGTTTCTTACATTTGTCCATGTGGTGTTACACTGGTTCAGATACAGATCAGAACTTTTTTTTCAGAATTGATAATTATTCAAATAAGTCAATTAGGATTGTTGTTTTGTTTTTTTTAGTCCAACTAGCTGATTGCAACTTGTACCTTACTCCCAGTTTGGTCCTGTGTGTTTGCTCATTATTCACTCCCCTGTTGTTTATTCAAGCTGTAGCCAAATCTCTTCTGAGGTCACACTTGGTGCAGAGTGCACATCTGCCCTGGTCTGTTGTCAGTTCTTCTCTCTTTCTTCTTTGTCAGGGGCCGTGTACAAACTCTTTAATCTTATAAAAGAAAAGATGATTCGTACCAGATTTAGCTACTGCTATTTTCTATCTGCGGTCCCTGGGCAGGTGCAGCCTCTGGGCAGGTGAACACACATTAAAAATCCACATTTCATTACAATGACATTATAAGACTCATCAGTTCATCATTAACATTGGCTGTAAAATACAATAAAATGTCCCCATGTTCAACACATGATATTTTTTACAGTACAAACAGATATTAAACATCATTATGTGCACATTTTTACAGTGAAACAGAACAAATTAACTATAGTGACTGAAGATTGAGTTTTAAGTTAAACACTTGTGTTCTCTTTGTAAATGAAGTAGTTCTGTTTTTAAAGTAAAAAAAAATCAGGTACAGCGCCTTTAAATTCATTTATAGAAATAAAACTTAATTCATTCCAAGTACAATCAAAGAAAAGATTTGGCTTTCCGAGTACCACCAGGTCTAAACTGGGTCTATAACAGGACTATTCCAGGTCTAATCTAGGGCTACACCAGATCTAAACCAGGTCTATAACAGGACTATTTCAGGTCTAATCTATGACTAAACCAGATCTAAACCTGGTCTATAACAGGACTATTAAAACCCACTACAAGAAAATGCCATTTGTTTTCCCCTCAAACACCAAATTCAAATCAAATGAAACTTTATTTATAAATTGCTTTTCATACAAAACTGTAACAGAAAGAGCTCCATTTAACCTAGCCCCTGATGCCCTCCCTCCTCGTCTCCTCGTGAGCGTCCAGACCTGAGGCACATCCTGCAGATCCTGTTCTTTCCAGTCCACTTGACTTTGAGCTTCACCTTTCCTCTGCCATTTGCACTCACCTCATATTTATAATTTACTACAACACTGCTGCTTCTGCTGCCCCCCGACTGTCTGACTATTCAAACGAAACACAACACACAGTTCACCGTCGTCAGATTACAATAAAAGAGCCAAGTGTCGTGGGTAAGATGCCCCGGCCTCACCAAGATTAAAAAAACAAGCATAAAACTCAAAGAAAGACCTGCTTTGGGACCGTCTCTGCAAAACATAAGAAAATGGGAAGAACTGATCATTTTTGCTCTGAATCTCAAAATGTTTACAGAAATAATGTCATAGATCTCATAGACTATATAAATGGACATAGCTAACCTGCTAGCTGCCGTTTCAAACAGGAAGTGATCATGGGCGCACTTCCAGCTCCATTGACTCTGGCTCCAATTCACTTTCTATGTAAAAACCATGGCTCCTCTCTCTGTAACTGCTGCCATCAGGCTAATCATTTTGGTCTTAAAATGTTTGCATTAACCGCTCTACATGATCCTAGTAAGGCAAGGCAAGTTTATTTGTACAGCACAAGTGCTACACAAAGTAATTCAAAGTGCTTTACAGAATAAGAAAGACATTAAAATAACAATACAACAAATCAGAACATAAATAATCATCATAAAAGTAACATTAAAAGAGAAGAGGCAGAATAAAAACCTTTCAGTCATATGCACAGCTAAACAGAACTGTTTGGAGCCTGGATTTAAACATTATTAAAGTAGAGGCCTGTCTCGCATCTTCAGGAAGACAACTAGACCAGCAAGGACTAAACCAGGACTAAACCAGGTTTGTAACAGAAATATTCCATGTCTAATCTAGGGCTAAACCAGGTCTTAAAGTGGACTATATTGTTGGTAGTTCTAAACAAGGAAATGATCCAAAGGAAGATGACAAAAAGTGGATAAAATGAGCTCTAAATGAGGCAACCCCACATCTGTCCAGGTCCCACCTGAAGGAGCTCACGTGGTCTTCTAGCTGTCAGGACCATCCCGAAGACCTGCATAAGTACTTCCCCTCTTCTCCTATACTCACTGCTGTGGAATAAAGTGTCTGCATTATTCAGTCCATATGTCTGAGTAAAGTGAACTGTTTCTGATGTTAAACTGGAGCCAAGTGTGAGCTGTGGCCTGAAGGCACGAGCTCCAGGGCTTCTACAGACTCACGAGCCTGGACTACTCCTCTACACCTCCCTCTCCTCTCCTTTCATCTACACCTCCTCTCATCTACACTTTCTCTCTCCTCTCATTTATACCCCGTCTCCTTTCTCCTCTCCTCTCCTCTCTCTTCTCATCTACCCCTACTTTCTCCTCTTTCCTCTTCCTCTTCTCTCTCTTCTCTCCTCTCTTCATCTGTCCATCCCCTCTGCTGTCTGGCTGGGTCCATCCTCCACCTTTAGCCATGCTTTGGTGCTTCCATTTTCTCCCTCTCCATTTGTGTTAACTTCAGAAAACTGGGGCGTAAGCGTTTGTTTGCGCTGGGTTAGTACTGAGATCTTAAAAGAACGTGAAGATGTAACTCAGATGGAGGACAGGGCCAAAGAACTTGAGGATGTATCTCAGACGGAGGACAGGGCCAAAAAACTTGAGGATGTATCTCAGACGGAGGACAGGGCCGAAGAACGTGAGGATGTATCTCAGACGGAGGACAGGGCCGAAGAACGTGAGGATGTATCTCAGATGAAGGACAGGGCCGAAGAACGTGAGGATGTATCTCAGACAGAGGACAGGGCTGATGTGTCTCTATGGCAGATTTTTGAAAGAATCATCCAAACATGACCCACAGATGTTGAAACTACACGTAACATTATGGATTAAAGTGCTTTCACTGTAAGCAGCTCACACAGTGGCTCAGTTGGTACAGTGTTTGTCCACTGATCCGAAGGTTTGCGGTTTGAATCCCACTCTCGACATAAACATCATTGGTAGAGCGGTCAGGTTGGTGGTGCGATTCCAGCGAGACCTGTCTTGATAATCACAGGGGGGTCCGGACCCCCCCTTTGCTGACTAGTGTCCCCTGTATATCTGCAGTTCTTAATTCCGATCCAACAAAGAAACCTGACCAATGCAGGGCAACATGTGCTAACAAGGCTACAGGGTTTCCCAGGCTTCCATGGGTTCTCGGCACACAGCAACTTCAGTAGGGCTCCACCTTGACCTTATTGGCAATTGCGACGTCAGACTAAATTGCTATTGGTTGTTCAGTGTGTTTATTTCTTACGTCTTTAAAAGTTTTTTTTCTCTTTTTATTTCTTTTTATCATATTTAAATGAACATATTTATGAACTTATATTTACATGTTATTTATCAATAATTATTCCCATTGTGATTTTAACCAAGTGTATCAATATGTATTTGGTTTTAATTAGTGTTGGGAATCTTACTTCAAAAATGTAATTAGTTATAGTTACAAGTTACTTCTCCCAAAGTAACTCCAAACTCCAAACTCTTCAAAAGTAACTGAGTTGCTAACTCAGTTACTTTTTGGGAGAAGTAACTAGTTACTAGGCAAAGTAACTATGCCGTTACTTACTATGTTAAAACAATAAAAACACAACAGATGTGAACCTTTAACATTTATTTCACTTTAACAGATTGCAATTATATTGCATTTGTTTACAAGTAAATTATAGAGTGTATCAAAAATTAAAAAAAAATAAATACAAATTTCACTTGTAGTGCAAATAAATCAACATGTCACACAATTTCAGACAACTGTACTTCAAGTATTTTCTTCATTAAAATAAACAATAACAATAAAGTGCTTTCAGTATAATACTGAAAAAATTCATTGCAATGTATTGCAAAACTAAGGCATTCAAATGTAAACCTGTAATAAAATAATACAAAACCTTTAATATTTGAATACTGGACAGAGAATTACAGTGTATGGCCAGAGAAGGCTTAATCACTCTTATTTCAACATAAACTGAACTTTATCCAACTCTCGAACATTCATTAAAAGATTCACACAATCCCCACTAACACTTATCTATTCCTTTATTTATCTATTTATCCATCCTAACGATTGAACCAGTGGTTGTAACTTAGAAGCAAAAGTCTTTCAAACCTCTGATCTGAGAGCGTGTTCCTCTTTGGAGAGAACACAATCTTGCCCAGGCT
>KN468993.1:11258-31014 GCA_000787095.1 Periophthalmodon schlosseri | reverse complement strand
ATACATACACACACACACACACACACACACACACACACACACACACATATACACACACTGTGGTATATATATATATATATATATAGTATTTTTGTTGCATTGTTGAACACTCAGAGACTGAATAAAATGAGGTGGCATCAGATTATTTAGGTCTCTGGGTCATCACTGTGGAGTGGAGAGCCCCACAGCCTTGCTTCCTATAACAAAGTTTATATGCACGACAGGAAAAATGGATAACTGGCAAAGTCCAATTTAAACCAATTCATTAAATGTATGTAAACCCGGGAACCACGGTTGAGGTGTTGTGAATTGAATCTCAAAAATCCCAATAACACATCTGGAGGAGCAGGTACATAGGCCTACTTGGATACCTGTATGTACCATGTAACAGTACTGTCCGATTAGGTGTAGACAAGGAGAGGCGTTCAGCATGTGTTTGGACGTGTACTCCTAGATCAGCAAGTGTTGTTCTGTTGTTGTGGCCCAGTATGTTAGTGTAAGTGAAAGCAACATCTACCAGAGCATCAATGTGTTTATTTGTGCTGCGGAGAGCAAAGAACATGTGAGTAACGCAGTTCCTCATGGTTCCTACATTATCAGACGCACATGAACAGCCCTTAGCCCCCATTCACACCTATTTGGTTCTTTGACTTGCATGTAAACTGGGACAAGAGTGATCTGAGGGGTTTTGGGGAAAAGACGATTTGAATTTGGTTGTTTAGCGCACTCTGAGTTCTCTGTGAACGTCAGCGTGTGGGAGGCAGTGATCATGAGAACTTGTGTCTGCAAGAAACCCAACTTTCCCCCAATAATTCTTGGGCTGGTTTCTTTAAAGGTCTTATATTATGCAAAATTGACTCTTGTGAGCTTTAAGTCTTGTTAGAAGCAAGGTTTTTGTTACCTCATCAAAAACCTTGCAATATCATGTAGTGGTAGTTTTCAAGTTAACAGCTCCTTTTACCTTTAGTTCAGTAGAGATTGGCAAATCCAGGGCAAAAATTATCCAAATGATTCTAGTAAAGGTGTGTGGAGTTTAAAAACACAATGTGTACTTCCTGTATTACCAAATGACATCACAAGGTGGAAGAACACAGTCGAAATATATAGGATTTATGAGTTAAAAATGACTGAATGAAACAAAACACAACTCCAGATATGTTTTTGATGAGGAAACAGCATTATAAGATAGAACAGAAAATAGCATAATATCGGCCCTTTAACTGCAACTCAGGTATAAACCTCTAAATGCAGTTGATGAAAGTGCGAGCAGTGGATGGAGGAGAGACTGCAGACATACGGAGCTCCACAGTCCAGTTTCCTGTGGGACATGTGGACCAGACAGAAGGCCTC
This sequence comes from Periophthalmodon schlosseri, assembly GCA_000787095.1. Classification (NCBI taxonomy): domain Eukaryota; kingdom Metazoa; phylum Chordata; class Actinopteri; order Gobiiformes; family Gobiidae; genus Periophthalmodon; species Periophthalmodon schlosseri. The sequence continues at coordinate 29,664 of KN468993.1, read as the reverse complement.
GTGGACTGGTCCTGTTCCTCTGCACGAGCGCTCGACTGGCACTAATGCTAACGCTGCGGCTGGTAAACGCATTACTGCGCTGCTGCTGCCATGTGGGCCCAAAACAAATCAAGTCTCTGCTCACATCTCACACCTCCTATCTCTTCTGTTCGCACACTATCTCTCGTTCTATTCATTACGGCAGTTGATCTTTTGCTTCTGTCTGCTACTTCCATCCAGTATCTTCAGCATGTAGTTGACCTGGGAGCGTACCTATGTTGCCACAGCCCAGTGGTCCCACGTTTCTTAGAAAGTTTTGGGGATAAGGGGCTCCATGTTCCTACAGAGCTGTTTTCTCACATTTAAAAGATATTTTTGAAAGTAAATCCATACCACCTACCCTCTCCCTTAACCAGAATCCTACAACGAGGCTCTAATCTTAACTCTATAACAAAGCCTTACACTTAACTAAACTCTTATAACAAGGTCCTAACCTTTACTATGGCCTTAATCAAAGAGCGAAGTGTTTATATTGCTATTTTTTAATCAACGCCCTCCTAATGGCATAAATCATTTTTCACATTTTTCATGAAACACAAAAAACTGTACCAGTTGAAAATATATATGATACAGGGACACAATCATTTAACTCTAAAAATCACTTAAAGACCAGAATTCTTTTGTGTGGTTTATTAGTCAGAAAATCACACAGTATTGAGGCGACATATTAGACTGAATTAGGTAACAAATGAATTTAAATGGGGACTTGTATCTCCTTTTTAAGCCAAACTCTGCATTTTACGCCACAAGGTTGGGTCTCACACAGGGCCAGACGGTGCAGCTCTCTGTCCAGGGGGCAGTCTCCAGGCGGCTCCTCCTGCAGGGTCGTAGCACGTTGAGCAGAACTGGAGCAGGTTGGTCATGGTTTTGAGGTGATGTGTGGAGTTTGTGTGTGTCGTCTGAAGAATCTTGGTTGAATTTGAAGAATTTGGTTTTCTTGTCTTGTCTAGTCTAGTCTTTAGCTGGTCTCCCTCGGCTCCACTCTGTGTAAAACATAATATGGGACATGTGTGAGAAATTCCCAAAATGCAGTGCAACAATGTGACATTATTGTACATGACTGTCATATGTAAATCACACATTTACATATGATACATGGAACATAAAGTTTAATGTAAAAAAGCAACTTTATGAGTGAAATCAAGGTTCTGTCATCTGTTCATCATCTTAGACGGCAAAGGCCAAATGGTGACCCATGTGGCAGGAACAGTGGTGGAAGAAGTACTTAAGTAAAAGTACAGATACTGGAGTAACAAAAATACTAAAAAAAAAAAAGTAAAGTATTTCACATATTTCACACAGATTTTGAGATCTAATAAAGCTTCAAATGCAGTGATTTTGATAAAGATTTGTGCTGAATTTTGTTCAACAGAAACAACTGAATCAACATTTTTCTAGCAGTTTTTATTTGCATTTATTTGCTCAAACTATGAACGTATTAAAAATAAACCCTCAGACAATAATAAAAAAAATACTTTTACTTTTCAGTCTAGTTCAAAAATGCAGTGGAGTAGAAAGTACAGATACCATAAATTTGTTCTTAAGTACAGTACTTTACTAGTTTTACTTTTACTTTTACAAATAAACCTGTCTTGTCTTTATTCTTAGTTCAATCAGCCCTATGGTGAGTGTTGTTGATGTGTCCATATCGGGGTGACAGGTGCTTCTGAAGCGCCCAGTGTCTTTTGGACAGGGCACCCGGTCCCTAAACAGTCCAGAGGGAGCCTGCGATGTCTCCATGCCCCACCCTCACACAGCACACAGGACACATACGAGTGGGAGGAGCAGGACTCTCTGGAGCAGAACACCTCCATCTGCGCTGCTGTCCTTGTGTGCTCCTCCTTCTTTACACTGTCTCTGTGCCTTTAATCAGCACTCAGCTCCTCTTCATCCTGCCAAAGCCCAGCACCAGGGGAATGACTCCGACAAACAACAGCCTTTACCAATGCCCGCGGGAGCTCATCATGTCATTTTAAACTACTGCCAGATCTGTCTGTGTATCTCCTGTTTGAATTGTGTTTCATGGTGCTGGGGTTACTGTGATCAGTTACTTGAGTGGCCAGTTCCTCTTTGAATGCAGAAGGGCCTGGAACCAGACCAGCAACCGTAGTAACTTGGAACGGTCCAACCACAGCTCTTAGTCATTGTGGCCAATTTAATTCAATTCCAATTCTGAGCATAGATTCTGTGCACAACAGCGCCTGGCAACCTCACTGTTAGCGTCACTACTTCCTGTCCAGATTGATCACTATGAGGTTTTTGCTGAGTCACATTAAAATGAATAAATATTCAAAAATAAGGCAGTGAACAGGGAGCTGCGGGTGGATGTCACTGACAACATATTAAAAACTACACAAATATAATGAATACTTCACCAGAGGACACTTCTGTGATATTTGTGTCTCAATACTAACGCTAATGCTAATTTTGAGGCATAATAAATATTAAATACCTCAATTAAAATATTTAATTAATTTGAATTTTAATAGGTTGTTTACTTTATGTTTTCCGATTTTAATAAAAGTGTTAGCTTTGAGACACAGTGAGCTAGCTAGTGCACAGAGCATAGACTGTATAAATAGATGGACAACCTGCCAGCCGTCACGTTCCAAATAGGAAGTGAGCATGGGTTCGCTTCCGGCTCCAATTCACTTTCTATTGAAAAAGTGTCTGGTTAACTGGAACACAGATAATCCTCCAACATTTGGAATTTTTAAACAACTATTACAAGATATTTCTCATTTGGAATATCAAACTCACGCATTAAGAAATAAGACTGATCTATATAACAATCTATGGGGGTGCCTCATTGACCTCTGACATTTCAAATGTGGTAAGTGATGATATGATATGTTTTTATTATAATTATTTATGTATTTCACTTTATGTATTCTTTATTTATATATATGTGTGTGTAAGGATGTTTACGTGTGTATATGTTGTGCTTACCCGTTACCCAGCTATGTGGGAGGGGGGGAGGGCTGTAAATTGTTAAATGCAATAAAAAATATTAATAAAAAAAAAAAAAAAGAAAAAGTGTCGCCCCTCTCTCCGTAACTGCAGTTGTCAGGCTCATCATTTTGGTCTTAAAATGTTTGTATTAAGTCACTCTACATGATCCTGGTGTTTTTTGTTTTTTTTTCACCGTTGTGTTCCAAATTCTCCAAATTTGCCCCTACAACTGCTTGCCTTTATGAGCTTCATTTGACTGGAGCCAAACGCTATGGGTGACGTCACACTCCCTCAGTCCACTTCTTTATACAGTCCATGGCACAGAGCCTATTTTGATTATTGAATTGAAAAAATGTATGTGGGAGCAATAAATAAGTAGATGCAATAAGTTTAAAACGATGAAAAACGATAAATGGCATGTTCAAATAATAACCAAAACATATACATGAAGGAAAATATTTTAAACTTCAAATCATGAACGGCAACAAACATTTATTTGTCACCACCCCATAACTGGCATAAGTTTAAGAGCAAGTCACTTTACTCCACACCATAGACTGTATAAAGAAGTGGACTAAGTGAGTGTGACGTTAACCATAGCGTTCGACTCCAGCCAAATGAGGCTCATTGAGGCCAGCAGTTATTTGGAGCCAAGTTCGATATTTGGACCGATTATTTGGTCGATTTCTGACCATGAGTATCATAGCAACCTAAGAGCCAATCCAGAGCGAGGCTGTTGAAGGTAACGCCCCTTAGCATGGAGCGGGCACTTAGCAACTCTGTTAATCAAACCTGTTGCTATCGCTAGTGGGAGCGACCCCAGGAAAAGAAGTTTCCTGATTTGTCTGTTATTATTGTTCTTATCTTGATTTAGCGACACAATAGCGAAATAGAAAAAAACGGCATCGTGTAGAGCGGGTTAATCTGAACATTTTAAGACCCAAATGACTCAGGCTCACTGCAGCAACGTAAAGTGAATTGGAGCCAGAGTCGATGGAGCCGGAATCGCGCCCATGAGCACTTCCTATTTGGAACACGGCAGCTAGCAGGTTAGCTATGTCCACTTAAATATTTAGTCTATGCTCCACACACGAAATAAAGAACTGCATTTTACTTTAACGTACATTCGTAAGGACACATTCACTTAAGTTCCTTCTTCTACATACTTAGCTATAATCATTTATTTATATTTTTGGTTAAAAAAATGTTCAAATTTGAGCATTTTTGGAGGTCTTCACTCATATAGTTCCATATTTTGACCTCACAAACCGAAATACAAAACTTTTCCCTGTTGTGCAGACCTTGGCCATTTTAAAGAGATGCAGACCCCTTAAATTATAAGTACTTTCCCTTTGAATAAAATATTTCTGAACATTTTTTGATAGTTCTTTCCTTTTTACCTTGTATATTGCGTGTGCTGTCTGGAAGCTGGTGTGAACAATAAAACCAATTAAAACCGGCAGACAGTTATACAATATATTAAGTTCAAATAAAAATGTGCATAATTGGCTAAATAAATGCGTAATTAAAAGTTAACAAAAGCTTAAAATACGAGACTGGAGGACTTCTGCGTTGTTGTTGTCTGTGAAGCTTGTGATGCATTAAGTAGCCACGTATATTTTGGCCCTTTTATTGATTCATCGCACATCATACAGGGGTCAAAATTATCGTAGAAATATGATAATTACCGTACATCTGGCAACACTGCTCATGACGCAGCCCTCATACCCGCTGCCGTCCACATCCAGGTTCGTCCCTGTCACGTCGTCTTCCTGTCAGTCTGCTCCTCTCCCCTTCTGTTTCCATCTGCTGCGCTAACGTCCAGGTGCACTGACTGCCGGACCCCTGACATTGGAGGGCAAAGGCGTGTGACCCGTTGCCAGCGTAACGAGCTGGGAAAGGGGGTTACAAACATGATAAAAGTTTTTAAAAACAATGCAGACAGAATAAAAGCAATTCCCTCTCGTGCTTGTGTCTCTCAAATGTGGAAGACAGAATATATAACTGTGTTTACTTGAGATAAATAAGCGAACTACGCACTGGTTTTCAGCCCTTTGTGTTTTTTGTTTTGCTTTTTCACTCTTAAACCGCCATGTTTGTTTTAACCCGAACGGACCGTGCGTGTCTCTGATTGGTTAATCCGCCTGTCAGTCATGTCCTCTGGAATTGGGGAGACGGGCTACGGTTTCAGATCCACTCGTCTTTGTAAAGTTTCGTCAAAGTATGTGGTTCTGACTGGCCAGGCAAGCTAATTACATGGTCACTAGTGCATTTCTATTTCTGCTCATACAGCACAATCACTGGAGGTAAGGAGGGTGAAGTGTCTTGTCCAAGGACACAGTGACAGGATACAATGCCAGATAGAACGGGAATTTCCTTCTGAAAACCATACCTGGAGTTGTGTAGGTTCATGTAACTGAGAAAGCCTGAGGTTTTAACCATATTACAATGGTGTTCCCTCATCTTTAGCTTAATATTTTTGATCCATTCATGCATTTTTGTGTAACCTTGTATTACCCTGCACTTGACGCTTTAGTGCTCAGGAAATTTCTGTTTTCGCCTACCCCTATCTCCACCCACTGCTCTGCACTTAATTGCAACTATTTAAAAAATTCTGACTCCTGGGCCACGTCCGAATGTCCACACTATTCCCTACAGGGGGCACTATTTATGGGTCACGCCGTTTTTAGTGGTGTCCGAATGTCCAGTTGGTGAAAAAGTAAGGCACTCAAAATTTCCCACAGTGCACCTTGAAAAGTAGTGGGCATCGGTGGTCACTAGACAGGTCAATATAGACCACAATGCACTGCAAGAGTTGGAAAAACAACAGCAGAGATAGGTGTTTAACTGGACACAACACGACTGAATGAAGCAGACAGAAGCGTTGGTTTATCGAGCCGTTGATCCTGATTATGAATAAAACACTGTTGCTGTGTAAAGTTGCTAGCGTTAGCCACTTACCTTAGCTCGAGCTGTTAAAAGAGCGATAATTTCCACACGTCAGACAAAATTTTAAAATCTAGTCCGTTCACGTGAGATCCAGCTTGACAAAAACTTGATATGATTATTATTAGTCCATAAATACTTGTGCCAGTCCAGTCTAATCATTATTTATGACAGAAATTGGAGTTTAGCCTTTAGACTTTTTTTCACCCAGACGCCAGAGTCACGTGACCGAGCTGCGTATCCGAATCACCCTTTTCAATGAGTGCACTATATAGTCTGCTAAAGAGCGCAGGGCTATGGAGTGAATGAGGGGTTAGGGGTTGGGGACATTCGGACACAGCCCTGGTCAAACATGTAGGTTTCAAAAATGTCACGTAGCCATTTTTCAACAATACAAAATATCTAAAATACACTGGTTGCTACGGTGAAAGATCACTATGGAGAGGCGGGGCTTGCCAGTTCTATGTGAAGTCAGCGCATCCATTTCTATTATCATGATGTTTTAAATCAATATTGCAATTTACAATGAACAAAATGTAAAATGATACTCCACTGTCCTGGATTGCTCTCTCTTTGCTTCCACTGATGAATGTCTAGCGCCCTCTGCTAGTGTTGTATAAATACACATTTTGCTGTTTCTTTATTAGACTCTCAAAAACAACTCTCTGGCCATCAACATACTCATACAAAGGCAGGGTGTGTGAACTGCCCAAAGCCCAAAGACACCGCTAGTGTTGTATAAATACACATTTTGCCCAAAGACACTGCCAACCTTTGAGTTTAGGGTACACAATGATCATTCGTGGGGCATTTTGTATAATCGTGATAATCACCAACAAAGATAATCATCATTATATCACCAGAATGTGCAACACTCTGTCCCACCTTGTGATGTCATGTGGTAATACTTGAAGTGCTCCACTGTATTTTTAAACTCCACACACCTTCACTAGAATCATTTGGCTAATTTCAGCCCTGGAATTGTCAGTCTCTACTGAACTAAAGGTAAAAGGAGCTGTTAACTTGAAAACTACCACTTCGTGACATCATAAGGTGGAACAGAGCATTTTGAGCTTTGGAGATGTAGACAGATAAAAGAGTTACTCAAACATGTGTGAATGAAACAAAATGCAACTCTGGGTTTTTAATGAGGTAACAACATTATAACATGGCTTAAAACTCACAAGAATCAATTTTGTGTAATATAGGACCTTTAAATATGGAACCTATTCATAATATTAAAATGATTATTATTCATATCCATAACATTTTTAAACTGTCAACAACTTTAATAACTATCGTTACTCACAATTATTTTGGCTGTGATAATCGTGACACCAAATTTCAATATCGTCCCATGCCTGGGTTACATCCTTAGCCACTGTTTGTGTGACTACCAGGGTGAAGCTGTGCTCAAACATTCAGGACACTATAGTAAAAGAAAGTTTCAATTGTCAACTGGACAAAAGGTATTGAAGACATTTCGCTGCTCATCCAAGCCGCTTCTTCAGTTCTGGTCAGATTTCTGGTGGACACTGTCTTATATCTACCTGAAGGGAGGAGCTAACTACACTGAAACTAACACACCCGTTTGTCTACAGTTTCTGTTTGTTAGCTAGGTCTAATGAGCTAGCCATAGTCATATTTATTTATTATTTATCATTAAGGCCCCTAATGGATGCTCTCACAACTATTAGCATACTGGCTAGCACTATTGTTTTCTTTGTTTAGATATAGGTCTGAGGACGGAGTTATAAATAGAAGATAAATGAAGTCTAAAGCCCCCATTTCTGTTCAAAGAAGTATTGTCTTTCCTAACAAAAACTGCCTCTTTAACTTCCCTCTCATTTCTTTGGAGTGGTAAGTGTATTTTAGATGGAGATGCATAGCAGACTGGGGTCCTGAGGAGCTCTTGCAACAGTGTTGGTACATTCTCTTATGGAGTGGCTGTGTAGTTTCTCCAATGTAAAGCTCATGGCACTCTTCACTACACTGAATGGAGTAAACCACATTGCTTTGTCTGTGTCTCGGGGTTTTGCCCTTTTGGTGAACCCCTTTCTGTTTTAAAATGTTTGTAGGTTTGAAATACACCGGTATTTCATGCTGTCCGGAAATTCTCTGAAGCTTTTCAGACACACCAGCTGTGTAAGGAATGGTTACACCTTTTCTTCTAGGTTCAGATTCTCTGTTGTCCTGTTTTTTAGCTCTTTTAGATCTATTGAAGGCACATTTGGATATCCGATTCTCTGTTGTCCTGTTTTTTAGCTCTTTTAGATCTATTGAAGGCACATTTTGGATATCCACAAGCAGAGAGGGCTTTCTCCACGTGTTGTTCCTCTTTCATTTTTCCCTCTGTGTTTGTAGGAACTACTTGAGCCCTGTGTTATAGTGAGCGAACAAATTCAGGACACTACAGTTGGTTTTACAAGAGTAGCTTTTGGATACAAGACAAAGAAAGCTAAAAATATATACCTCCCATTTCCAAACAATATCTAATGGCACTTTGTTCTCTGTTCTCCTTCCAGCTCTCTCCTCTTCTGTCAGTCCCACCACCTGTTCATCTCAACGCCTCTCCATGTTCCCTCCCAGTGTGCCACCATCGCTCCTCCAGCCCACAGACTCTTCACACTCCTAAATAAGTACCATCATTTGAAGGACTCATTATGCAAAATGTACTTGTTTTTGTTATACTATTGTCCCCTCATCAAAAACATACCTGGAGTTGTTTTTTGCATAATTCAAAATTTCAAGATTATCGTTCATACTTTAATCCAAAGCCGTCGTCTCTGAGTATTCAAAAATTCCGTTTGCATTTTGCCCGAATTGTTGTGTCACAGGTAAAAATCTCCGCTTCTTCTGCGCAGTTTTAAATGGCATTCTACCAAATTTTTACTGTCTTGAAAACTCGATAAACAGAACTAGTTCATTTTAAACTGTTTGCAGTGGTCCAATGTTATTCCTCACCTTTCGTTTATAACAACTCTCTTTACTCTTTACAACACCAGAGGGGAGTTTTGCTGTAACGGTTAAACCACAGACTGTATATATAAATGGACATAGCTAACGTGCTAGCAGCCGTGTTTCAAATAGGAAGTGATCATGGGCGCGCTTCCTGCTTCATCGATTTTGGCTTCAGTTCACTTTACATTCCAGTTTAAATTGTCACCCCTCTCTCTGTAACCGCTGCTGTGAGCCTCGTCAATTTGGTCTTAAAATGTTTGTATTGACCTGCTCTACATGATCCTGGTATTTTTATTTCGCTATTGTGTCTGTAAATCAAGATATGAACATTAATAACAGACAAACCAGGCGCCTTCTATCCCCGAGGTCACTCCCGCTAGCATTAGCAACACGTTTGATTGACAATGTTCTTCAACAACCTTGCTCCAGATTGGCTCTTGGGTTGCTTTGATACTCGCGGTCAGATTTTCTCCTATAACCTCGATGAGCTTCATGAACGCTATGGTTGACGTCACACTCACTTAGTCCACTTCTTTATACTGTCTATGGGTTAAGATAACAACAACGCTCCATAATAAAATGCAGACAGCAGCACACAGTGGACTTATTTTGACTTCAAGTGCTGCTTCTACAATATATCTGTCCTGGGGTAATACAAATTTCGCTCAAATACATGGAAAAATGTAACGCATTGCTCTATTAGCATAGCATTCATGTTGCTTAAAGCCCTCATTTGTTTATTTTCCCATTGTTCATTCTCAGAGCTCCGAAGCCTAAATGCCTCATTGGAAACGGATTTGTAGTTTACTGTTTTCAAAAGTAGCCATTATTTTAAAGAGCAGGTATTACACTTCTATGGGGTATTAACTTCTAACACATAACATATTTAGACCACCGTGTTATTGTTTTGAAAATGTATTCAAATGTTTAATGAGTTTCAGTTTTGTTTTGAGTCCCCTACCCCTTGCTCCCCTTGCTAAGTGACTCTGTCTTCAGAGCGCTATCGCAGCACAATCAGCATCGCATCACATTTGTGAAGTTATAGTGCATTGTTTTTTATCACACTTTTGTATTTTTATGGAAAATTGAGTGAGAGTGAGAGCATGGGTGACATAAGCTTGTTGGCGGAGCCTTGTACAGGATCGTACTGCTAACCGTGCGAATAGTGCCTTGGAGGGATCGCTAGATTTCTCAAACATGCATGGATGACATCTAAAACCTCTTCAGGCATGTTTTTTGATGAGGGAACAATATTATAACATGGTAGAAAGAGCCAAAAAGTTGATTTTGCATAATACCGCCCTATAATTTGAAAGTGTGAAGAACTTACCCCAAGGTGACCAAAAGCATGTTTAAAAGTGAAAGCCACAAGAATGCAAAATGTGTGTTCTTTAAATATTTCATGATACAGAGCCAAAAGCATTTCGGCTGGCGAGATCTCTAGAGGCGTTCTGTGCGTCTAAATATCTTCCTGTCACGCTGTTTCGTTCACACACGTCTCTGCCTTTGGAGAGCAGGGAAAACACCGAAGCGAAAAAACAATAAGGCTTATCACGAGTGAATTCTGACAGATAAGAAATTCATTAGGCGGAGGCTCGCTAATGACGTGACGAGATGGGATTGTGGAGAGGACAAAGAGACTGGAGGAGATGAGAAGGGCATAACGCAACACAATTGTTTTATGACCTCTGCCAGTGAAGGAGACAACAATTAAAGTTGTACTATGGAACTTTTCTAGGGGAGGTTCTGCCACCTACCTGTCTCCATGGGGATGTTACTGATTTGCCGGGAACGGTGTTTCTCAAACTTTGTGTATATTAAAACAACCTTATCCGTGGTATAATCTCATTCTAGGCCATTTTAGCCCTAATTTAGGCTTCATATAGTCTGGGTTTAAATCTAGTGGTATTCGGAAGGATGATTATTAGTTTGAGAACAACTGAATCCATATCAGTTTTATTGCCATTGTCAGTGAACAGAATTCACAAACTAGGAACTTCCTTTGGCGTTATGGTGCAACATTAAACAAAGAATAACAACACAACTAAACTAAAATAAAACTATGATAAAATAAAAATAAGGGCACGCATTAAAATAAGGTAAAAATAGACTATGATACAAATATAAAATAAACAGTTTGGGCAGAACAACAGCAGTGCAAAAGCTATCAGTGCAAGTAGGTTCATTACATTTGTTTAAAGTGGCAGTAACTAGTGACAGATGTTACAGAGTGATAGAGTGTTTAGCAGAAGGGAAAGAAACTGTTCTTGTGACGAGAGGTTCTATTGCCTCCTTTCTGAGGGGAGAGGTTCATACAGTCCGTGTCCAGGGTGAGAAGGGTCAGCTGTGATCCAACTTGCTCACACCCGAGTCCTGGAGACGTGCAGGTCCTGGAGAGATGGGAGGCCGTAGCTGATCACCTTCTCAGCAGCAGAGTGCACAGTGCTCTGCTGCAGTCTGTGTCTGTCCCTGGCAGTGGCCCCGATGTACCACATCATGATGGAGGAGGTGAGGAGAACTGCACCATCATCTGGGCTGGAGCTTGGCTTTTCTCAGCTGCCCTCCACAGAAAGTACATCCTCTACTGGTTCTTCTTGATGAGGGAGCTGATGGTCGGCTCCCACTGGCCCAGAATGTCATGAGCCTCGTTTCCATTGGTTCACGTTGGAGCGGATCAGTATGGGCCGCATGTGTTTCCACTGTCTAAAATGAACTCAATCTCCCCGTTTGAGGGGACGTGAAGCGGACCCTGGAGGGTATTATCTCCCAGAGGGAGCCGGCGCGGTACACACCGCTTTAGTTAAGGAAGAACAAGAGAGAACACAGACTCAAGATGGCAAAAAGTAGATATAGACATTAAATAATAATCTCTCACCAAACGCTGACTTGATCTTGTGATAAATCGCCTTATTTCCAGTTACAGAAACTTTATACGTTGAGCCGATATGTGTCGCAAAACAAAGCACGAATGTAACATCTGTTTCCAGTTTATCCATGCATGATACTCGCATATAAAGATAGACAGTGCTATATTTCGAGTGCATAATACGTCTAGCATGAGCCAAACCCACTGCATTACATAAAGAGAGGTTAAAACGTAGCGTGGAGGTGCCGAGAAGTGAAATAAATGCAGAAAAAGCTTCCAATAAACCCGCCCTTGGACCTGAAGCCATGTTCGGGACACGGAAACACAACTCGGTTGGAGGGAGCCGCACCAAACAGACCTGCTACAAGGCGGCCCCAAGCGAACTGTGCTGGTGGAAAAGAGGCTATGGAGTCTACAGGTCAATTTGCAAGTCAGATCTGTAGAAAGTGACCCCGCTCAGTAGGAATGATGTTTTCCAGGCATGTTTAGCATATGTGTGTTTAATGCCATACTGTGGAATATTTCATGGATACAAGCAGGTGGTATCGAGACATTTTCTTTTTTATATTCAAGAATTAAGTCAACATTGGGGAGTTTTGGCTGTCTTGACTAACCTTTCCTGTATCACAGTTTCCTATTTCATATTAGATTTCACAGCCTACCAATGACACATAAGGTCCATGCTAAGGTTTCATGCTTGTATAACACCTCACCACAGATCAACAGGCACTAAATGCACGGGAGGCCAATCCGAACGCGCCTGGATCATGTTGGCGAACACTTCTCTCTCTCTCTGACCATCTGCCGCCCGGCCCGCTGCCCCCTGCTGCCCCTCACTTAGGATTACAGCACTGTATTTACATGGAGCAAATCCAGCAGGCCCTCTGTGACAGGGGCCATGTGGAGGTTACACGGGCACAGATGGGAGCGCATTTGAGATGGTGGATCCGCTTCCTGCTCCGCATCCAAGTACTAGCATCCACAACATCTGCTCGACTGTGGGGCGCTGGCTGCCGTTAGTATGTATGTCTGCTGGTCAATAGAGCTCGGGATTGTGACATCAGACCTCATAGAATTTTCAGTGAACCTAATGTTAAACTAATGATGAGATGTAAGATGGTGGAAGATAAAACACTAACCTTAGCGTTCATTCAAATGTTTTCTGACACTATAGCGTGATAATGTATTTACCAGGAGTGACCATAGACTGTATATGTAAATGGGCATAGCTAACCTGCTAGCCGCCGCATTCCAAATAGGCAGTGATCATGGGCACGCTTTCGGCTCCATCGACTCTGGCTCCAATTCACTTTACATTAGAAAACTGTGGCCCCTCTCTCCGTAAATGCTGTTGTCGGGGTTGTCATTTTGGTCTTAAAATGTCTGTATTAACTCACTCCAAATGATCCTGGTTTTTATTTCATTATTGTGTCTGTAACTCAAGGTATGAACATTAATAAGAGACAAATCAGGTGCCTTCTTTCCCCGAGGTAGTGTTAGCAACATGTTTGATTGGCCGTGTTGGTAAGCGCCCCCGGCCCCTGGTAAACCAGCGGTGCAGGCGGGAAGGGACAGTGCCTTCTACAGCTTCGCTCCAGATTGGCTCTTTGGATGTTATGATAAAATCAAATCAAAAAAGACTTTATTTATCCCCAAGGAGAAATTCAGATTGTAGGTTTCTTCAAATCTTCATCAGCCATAAACCTCCTTATTGTACAGTCTTATGGCAGTCAGGAGAAGGAGTTTCTTGTGACGTTCTGTCCTGCCGCTCACTGATCTCAGACTCAAACTGTCTGCTCTCTGTTGTTCAAAAGCTGAATTCAGGGGATGGTCCATGTTGTTCAGTATAGCATCCATCCTGTTGAGTTTCCATTGCTCCACTACCTCAACCAGAGTCTCTAAACTTCTTCCTATAGTTGAACCAGCCCTCTCTATTAGTTTTTCTAGTTTCCTAAGATCTCTTTTTCTGAGACCGCCCCCCAACAGACTGCAGCATAAAAAACAGAGTTAGCCATTTTGTTTGATTAAGAAGTAACCTAATTTCACTCGCGATCCAGGGCTTGTTAGGGAAGCAGCGGATGGTTTTCTTTGGAAGGACATTCTCTGTACAGAAATTAACATGTCCATATGTACATATATCCATCCATGAGTACATTCTAGTCTGTCTTCTCAAAACAGTCCCTTAGACTGTCACAAGCCTCTGCTGTCCATTTTCGATAAGTCTTTCTGATAACTGGCTGTGTTAGGACACTCGGCTTGTAACGTGGCTGAAGGAGAACCAGGTTGTGGTCAGATTTTCTGACTGAAGGCAGGGCTATATCGCAGTAGGCCTCTTTGACTTTAGCATAGAAGAGATCAAGTGTTCTATTCTTTCTTGTAGGACACTTAACATACTGCGTAAAGCCAGTCAGATGTGAGCTTAGCGTGACATGGTTGAAATCACCTGATATGATGAAGAGGGCATCAGGATGCTGAGTCTGTAACCTGGAAACAGTTCCACTGATGATGTCACAGACAGTGTCTGGTACAGCTTTTGTTTGAATATAAACTGTAACCACAATGACGTGAGAACTCTCTTGGCACATAGTATGGCCTCAGGCCCAGAGCCACGAGTTCAGCATCTTGACAGAAGATCTTTACTCCTTTACTGTTACATGCCCTGGACAGCACCATCGGTTGTTTACATGCACAAGTTTCCTCCTTTACTCCTCCCACTTGAGGCATCGCTATCTGCTCTGATCAGTGTGAATCCATTTAAGTCCACAGATGAGTCCTGAATGTTATCGTTTAACCAGGACTCAGTGAAAAGCAAAAGGCTGCACTCACGGTAGGATTTGTTCTTTTTCATGAGAGCCTCTAGTTCATCAATCTTAATTGGCAAGGAGTTTACATTTCCTATTAAAATCCTTGGCACAAATGGCTTATACCTCCATCCCCTGTTCCTCCTTTGTTTCCCAGCTCTTCAGCCTCTGTATCTCCTCTTTATGTCCACTGGAACCAGATGACGAACACCAAAGATACCGCTCCCTGGTAGATCCAGCAGATCTTTTCATGTATAAACAATCCTGGTTGTAGTATCCATCAAAAATTGTGAAGAAAAATACGAAGAACAGAAACAAATTCAACAAAAAATTTGACTGGAGCCAAACACTATGGGTGACCTCACACTCCCTTAGTCCACTTCTTTATACAGTCTATGGTAGTGACACAACAGCAATGGCGGACCGTGGCCTCGGGATCTGGACCAGCAGCCCATATTTACTGCAACTTTCCGTAGGCCTACAGATGCCAAAGCGACCAAATACAGCCTCTCAGCCCATACAGCCTGCATCAACCCAGTTTAATGTATGTAGAACACAAACACTGCTGATACTCCACAATATGTAGCACTTTCACTTGTGCATGTCACCATCTGATGTGTAATCCATCAGTGTCACCTTCTATTTTTCTTCTATTTCTATTTTTTAATAGATCCATGGTTTGTTCATTCATTGGACATAACAGAAATAACTTTACTAATCAAAGTTCCTAGCTTTTGTTCACAGTTCATGCTCCGTTTAATTCCTCAATTCATATAAATATATAATTCATTTGTTCCGTACATAGTATAAATAGTCTTCTACAACAAAATGTATTAAATCAGACCTATTCTGCAATTCTGCTTTTAACCATGTTATAGTTGTTTACCCTCACTATTTACTCACCCAAAGTTGTATTTGGACTTGTATTTGATTTGTGCATGTTTGAGCAATCTTTAATTGTTTATTTTCAAGACGCTATTTTGCCTTTTCTCCATTTTCACCACAACCAGTATACGGCCACTGCTCAGGGCTTACTTTGTTCTCCAATTTTATTTTCTTAATCTGTGACGCGCAGGACTCGGCAGCGTTGCGTCCTCGTTTTGGTACAAATGAAAAAAAATCTGCTGCTCGCTATTCATCGGAGGCGCTGACAACTTCACGGCTCTTTGTCGTAATGACTTTTACAGCGATGTCAGCTCCCAGTGGGCACTGCAGTTTTCTGACACGTAAGCCAGCGGACTTGTTTCTTTTATTAAGTCTTTTTAGATCAATATTGCAATTTAAAATGTCCAAAGTATAACGTAATGATCCGCAGGTGTCATAGATTATAACTATACAGCAGACACAAGCACAATATGTCTTCTTTAAGGAAATCAGCTAGACAGTAGAACTAACCACTACGCCACTTTATACCCTTATAGACTTTTGAGGTATTGAAATTCAGTTATGGGGCCCCAGCTGCTGCTCATATAGAGACAAATGATGTTGGAAGGCACAGAAATTGAAAATTGAAACAGTGCCATGCTCACCCTCTCTTCCCTTTTACATCAAGCACCAAAATAGAACGCTCCGGATGACACTTGAGTTTACGTCGCGGCGCTGTGTCGGCGGCGGAATGGAAATCAGGTCATGTTTTGTGTCCCCTACATTTGCATAGAGGTGCTCGTTGTGTGCTGACTGATGGCCCTTTTACACCGCAGCAGGTAGGGAGCGGGCGACATTAGCATTTGAATTTGTATGGGCCAATGATGACAACAACCAAGCAGGACAGAACGAGCGGTTGAATTTACGGCGGGCCCGGTGGGACGTGGCATGCAGAAGATGGAGTGATGATGAGGAGGAGTGGAGGAGGAAAAAGAGCAGTTTTCACCCTGGCACAGCACAGCACCAGTCCATCAGCAGACTTATTTCTTTGTTTATTCGTTAATATATATTGTCATAATAATTATAATAGGACAACAACAAAAAATGAAAATAGATAAACACTTTTTTTTTTTTTTTTTTAGGAAATTCTGGAAATCGTGGCTCCTCTTTTAGCTATATAGAATTACATCTATTTTCCCATCAGCAGCCGTGTGTGGTCTGCTGTGAAGAGGGAGGGAGGTTGTTTGTTGAAATGATTATAGGATTATGTTACAGATAGAGAGGGATGTTTTTTTCAAAGATCTATAAATTAAGATTAAAAATGATATACTGCCAATCTGGAGTCATGGCTGATTCAGTGCTTCAGTAATTCTATTGCAGCTAAAACAATTCAGATCTAACACAGTTTCCTCGGATCCAGAACACACACTTCTCCAGTACTTTACAAAGATATGAGTCTGGTCACCAGTGAATCTGCCCGAGTTCAGATGGGGCAGGTGGATTAGCCAATCATGGACATGTATGGTCTGTCTGCGCCATTGGCCCCTTCTACCTCCATCAACACTCACACATCACATTCATCCCAGGCAATGTGAGTGAAGTGTCTTGCCCAAAGACACAACAACAGTTTTTGCCACTGGTGCCCCACTACGGCACCTGATATTCCCAGCAGTCTCTTCCTCCTTTGACAAGGAGGTTTGGCCATTTCTGCAAAACCAATGAGCAAAGCACTAAACTCTGTTAATCTGAGATGAGATGAATTTTATATAGTTTTTAAATGATGGGCACCAATGATCTCCTCAGTTCTACATGTGTCGCTGAAAAAAAGAAACAATCTGACGATCATGTTAGGTTCTGGCTCGAGACCCAACAGAGGGTGTGGAGACCAGACTGATATCCATCAGTATTAAAAATACAGAGATATCAGCCTGGATTTGCCAGACCAGCAGACCACCAGTCCATCTGCAGACAGGCATGTTTGTTCTAATGATAATGTGATTATGTTGCAGATTGAGAGGGATGTTTTTCAGAGATGTATAATTTATAATTAAAAATTATATACTGCCAGTCTGGAGTCATGTCTGATTCAGTGTGTTCTTCTGCAGCTAAAACAATTCTAAAAAAAAAAGCTAAAACAGTTCTAACGCAACTCTATAGACACTGTTTACTTTTCCCCACCCACTTCTCCTATTGGTCAGGCAGATTTTCCCAATCACAGTAAAATATGATGTTTTAAAAATAAAATATACAAGTGCATTTGACCCATCTCTAAATGGCTCTATCAATCTGTCCGTTAGAGGCATGGTGTCTGAGTGGCTAGCACTCTCACCTCACAGCAAGAAGAGTGTGGGTTGGACTTGCAGGCGGCCCAGGTCTTTCTGTGAGGAGTTTTTTGGTACTGGTAAAAATCTGGTAAAAATCCTCCAGCTAAGGTAGTCCTGACCAAGACTAGGTCAAGACTGAAGTGGAACTAAACACTAAATACACTTTTTTCAGTCTTTTGCAGCAGAAGGTTTTGGGCAAGTGTTTCAGATCATGTGACCTCTACAGTGAGGCCTTGTTTTGGTTCTGCCAATGCAGTTCTGGCAGACAGCCAACAGATAACGCTATTCTCAATTATAGTTAGTGCTTCGAAACAGTCTGAGGCAGAAGTTTCAAGTGGTTCCTTAATTCATGAGGTTTCCCCATCACTAGTTTCTAGTCATTTTTTTAGCAACTTTAGTGCAAACTAAAATTTGTAGCTTTCTGGTCATAAAGAGTCAAAAACTGAGTGTTGCCTCCAGTGGCCACTGCAATTTCCAGTAGTTGGTGACATCACACAGGACTGCCCTCATTACAGCCAGGTGTTTCTAATTATATATGTCTGCATCCCGCCCCTTCTCTCCCCTCACTCTATCCATTAGTCCTCTATTCACTGTCCAGTTTAGCAGTTCTATTAGAAATGTGGTTTGGGGGTTTTGGGGGTGGTTTAGTTCCA
>KN468993.1:0-11238 GCA_000787095.1 Periophthalmodon schlosseri | reverse complement strand
TCCAAACTTTTTTCATCAAGGGCTGCATAACATAACACAGACGAAGCAGAGGGCCGATCAAGGGCCATAGACTGATGGGCAATATCAAGGTAAATTTTCCAAACAAGGGAGGCTACTAGGTAATATGGGCCAATTCACCTGAAAGCCTGAGGGCCAAGTAAAATGGCCAGTGCACACTAGATTTACATCTATTTACTTGACTCGTTTGGTCCTCGTTCACACACACACTGGTGATTTTGTGTCAACTGGCATGACACAAGAGAGTCTTCGGCCCAAGTATATGGCCCAAGTGATTTATTTATTTTATTTTGATCAACAGTGCCTTCCTTTGACCAAGCACATGTTGTGTCTGTTGCATGTTGGCCAATAGAGTGTGGGGCACTCAGTGAGCAGTCCATTATCTCTGGCAGAATCACCAGGATGCAGCCAGCCAGGGCCGGACAGGCAGGGAAACAGCGCTGCACATGCTAGCATCTGGCATTAGCCCTGGGAGAGCCCGCCAACCGCCACCACAGCAGACGGAAGCCACTTGTCACCACGCGACAAGCAGTGCGTGACAGCAGAGCACCCAAAGGATCCATCAAAGTGTGCGGCGCTCCATCTCTCACCCACACACACACAGATATACGCGCATACACACACACACACACACACACATAGGCGGATGTTCATATTTCTTGTGGGTCATCATGAACAAGTGTCTTCAGGAAATCACTGACACAATCTGAGCCTCTTCTCATCCCATTATAAGTCTATGGTATGCATTTATCAGGCTGTTTCAAATACGCTACTTTTAGACACTTTCACCTTTATATTCAATATTTGTTTATTTAAAGAAGAGGCTATTACATTTCTATGGGGCAATAACTGCTAACACATAATATATTAAGTTACCTTTTATTGTTTTGAAAATGCTATATACGCTGAAATATGTTGTTATTAACATGTTCAATAAGTTTCACTTTCGTTTTTAACGCTCTGAGTCTGTCCTCTCTTTGCTCTACGTCACTCCCCCTTCAGAGTGACATCACACGACTGTATAAAGAAGTGAACCAAGGGAGTGTGACGTCACCCGTAGCGTTTGGCACCAGTCAAGTTCATCGAGGCCAGCAGTTATAAAAGCTAACAATTTGGAATTCCGACCACGAGTGTCATAGCAACCAAGGAGCCAATCCAGAGCAAGGCTGTTGAAGGTAACGCCCCTGAATTGGAGGTGGAAGTGCGCCCATGCTCACTTCCTCTTTGGAACGCGGCAGCTAGCAGGTTAGCTATGTCAAATTATATGTACAGTCTATGATCACAACACAATCAACGTTCATCCCACTGAAGAAACTACTGAACATCGCATCAGGTTTGGGAAGTTGTAATGTATAGTTCTGTATCGTGCTCTTCCTGTCCAGGAGAGATCCTTTAGATAGGATCGTACTGCTAACCGCAAGGAGGGTTAGAATAGAGCTCGGGAGAGATTGCTAAATTACTCAAACATTAACGTATGACATATAAAACCTCTTCAGGCCTGTTTTTGATGAGGGAACAATGTTATATCGTGATAGAAAGCTCCAGAGTTCATTTTGCCTAATACTATCTCTTTAATTTAAATGATACGGGGTAATTAAGAACAGACATGCTGATCGAAAACGAATGAGTAAACGTCCAAATATGTGTCTAGTGTTTTCGTGGCTGTTTCTTATTACATGCAGTTGAACGCCTTTCCTAGCCGACTCATAATATGATCGGATTGCGCTGTCCTATATTACACAAAATGAATTCTTGTGAGCTTTAAGCCATGTTACAATGCTGTTACCTCATAATCGATCCCTCCCGGGCCCTATTCAAACCCTATTTAACCTGTTCATGCATTGTATTCAGCAACTATAGCATTTTCAAAACAATAAAAGGTAACATGGTGATCTAAATATTTTATGTGTTTTGTATTCAGCAGCTATAGCATTTTCAAAACAATAAAAGGTAACATGGTGATCTAAATATGTTATGTGTTAGCAGTGAATACCCCATAGAAGTAAAACACCCCCTGTTTAAATCATGATCTGGAAAGAAATATTGTGTCTAGTTACTTGAGTAAACGTAGATTTTCTTTTAATGTCTACTCATTCACTTTTATTTTTTAAGTGAGACAGTAGGTAGTAAAGCCCACACTGTAACAGCCTCAGAGGAGCACTTTGTGGCATTTGTGGGGGAACAGCACCGCTCAGTGGATTCAAGCTGCAATTACGCACAGTCGCAGTAAAAACACAGAGAATAAAGAGCCTTTATACGTATTCCACAGACTCACCAAAAGGCCTGCCAGAAAGTGCAAATAGATACTGTCCGTCAGCATCGGCAGGACATGGAGCAGCTGGGAGACATCAGTGCAGAGTGTATGCTAATTATCCATGTGACTTTACAGAGGGAGTAAACACCTAAAGTCCTCCCACAACCACATTTCAAATAGAGCTGCTAAACTGAGAGATATTCGACAAAGCGAGATAGGTGGCTAAGCTGGGTTAGCCAAGCTCAAACCCTGAATTTCTTGTATCATGAAGGCAGTTCACTTTTCTGCGTGGTTACATCACTATAGTAGCAGAGGCAGCAGAGCTAATTACTTAACATATTACTGATGAGTGTGTGGGCAGTGGTTACACGCTGTGATAAACCCACTCCAAATCCAGTCACTTAGAAACACGAGCGAGCAGAGGGAGGTTTAGCTCAGGAGGCTCAAAGGCGCAGCGTTTGCCAGAGGGGGGCGCTCTTACACGCAGCTCTTCAGGCCTCTTCAGTACAAGATTGCTGTCTTTGGTCCTCGGAGAAAAAGTACAATCTCCAGATTTAGAAGTTTTATATTCCGTTGTATGTGTAGGCTCCTGGTTTAGTTCCTACATTATGCCCTGTTACATGGAGCAGTGAGCAAACGTGTCTTTCCTTTCCCAGTATATTTATAGGCTACACTTCATTAAACTGCATTAAACTGTTAAAATGTGCCAGAAAGTAGAGTCAAATCAAATCAGATTGCTGGATATGGCTCGAATTACAGGAATCTATTTATGTTTGGTTTTAACCTTTTATACTTGAATATTTTATAATCAGCTGTTTGGCAGACGGTCCACTGTGTGCATGAAACTGGTCACATGACGCAACACACGCCCCTTTCCCCGTGAGTCTGAAGCTCAAACTTTGGGTTTACAAATCCCTCTCTAAGCAGCTTTGTGACACTCATTTTCTCTGTGCTGAGGTTCAGGCTTTGAGAAGCCAGCTCACTGAAGTAAAGCCTGGCTATGGCCAACCAGCTTCGCAGTATACCCCTCCGGGCAGTACCTGCAGGACTAAAGAAGAGAGTGAGGGAGGGAGGAGGGGCGGGATCTGAAGGAACTGTGTGATTGGTCTAACTGGTATCCACACTTCAAACTCCGCCCCTGCAGCCCTGTGTTTGTAATCAGAAACACCTGGCTGTAATCAGGGCAGTCCTGTGTGATGTCACCAAGTACTGGAAATTGCAGAGGCCAAACTTAGATGGCAAGGCAAGTTTATTTGTATAGCACAATTCTTATACAAAGTAATTCAAAGCGCTTTACAGAATAAGAAAGACATTAAAATCACAATACAACAAATCACAACATAAATAATCACAAATAATCATCATAAAATTAACATTAGAAGAGGAAGAGAGAAGAGTGCAGAATAAAAACCTTTCAGTCATGTGCACAGCTAAACAGAATCGTTTGGAGACTGGATTTAAACATTGTCAAAGTAGAGGCCTGTCTCACATCTTCAGGAAGATTGTTCCAGGTTTTAGCTGCATAAAACTGAAATGCTGATTCCCCATGTTTAGTCCTGACTCTGGGCACCAGCAGGAGGCCGGTCCCTGAAGTCCTCAGAGTGTGAGATGGTTCATATGGCACTAACATGTGGGAGATGTACTTTGGTGCTGGGCCATGGAGAGACTTGTTCACAAGCAGAGCTGCTTTAATGTCTATTCTCTGAGCCACAGGAGCCAGTGCAGAGACCTGAGCACAGGACTTATGTGCTCGTACTTCCTGGTTCGAGTCAGGACCAAGCAGCAGTGCTCTGGATGTACTGCAGCTGTCTTAACGCTCGTTTGGAGAGGCCAGTGAGCAGCTCGTTACAGTAGTCGAACCTACTGGAGACAAATGCATGTCTCTAAGTCTGGTTTTGACAGTATATGATCTAGATCTAGGTGTTTTTGGCCAGAAAACCACAAATCTACCTAGTTTGCATTGAAATTGCCCAAAAATGACTAGAAACAGTAGATAATGCTGTTCACACACCATATACACAGTTTAGTAGCAAAAAAGTGGATTTGGTGTTTAGCTCCACATTAACTTTTGTTTCTATATGCCTCATAGGTCCTTAGTAGTCCAGGGGCCAGACCCCAAAATTCGGCATATTGGTATCACTCAAAGTGGCAAGGGGTATCAGTGTTTTTTGAAAAGTTCCATATCTAAGGTATCTAAGGTATCCTGGGTGTGATAGACTTTTCTGAGTTTCAGCAGTATAACGGTCATCAGCTTAAATTGTACAAACCTTGAACCTTGAAAAATGCACTTTAGACACAGCTCCATATTTTGGTTTAAGCCATGTGCCGCCTCTCAGATAAGGATTTAAAGTATTGTGTTTGGTATCATTTTAAAGAAAACAGTATTGTCTTCTGATGATTACTGTGGTAACTGTAGCTTTTCAAATTGTCACATGAGAAAAATTTTTCACCATTTTCCCCAAACAGGTGTGTTAGTTTCAGTGTAGTTAGCTCCTCCCTTCAGATAGATATAAGGCAGTGTCCACCAGTGATCTGACCAGAACCGAAGAAGCGGCTTGGATGAGCAGTGAAACGTCTTCACTCAAATAACTTTTGTCCAGTTGACAGAATTGAATATTTATTTTGCTATGGATCTTACCTGGATTACTGCTAGCCTCAATTGTCTTCATGACTGGAGACAAACACTGTGGGTGACGTCTCACTCCCTTAGTCCACTTCGTTATACACTGTGCTTCTGCATAGCTGGCTGCCATGGTAAAAGGCAAAAAATGGAGCTCCGGGCTTTGGTGTTTTCCATGATTTTGATTTTAACTTTGATAAACAAATCTCTAGCTATTTTCATTATGTAGTCATTGCAAAATTGTATTTAATTTTAATTTGATCTCCCTACCTAAACTACCAGTATCTCCTCCTTTTTTCTCCTCCTTTTTTTTATTGTTATTTATAAAACACTTTGGTGCAGCGTTTGATGTTGTAAATGTGCTGTATAAATTGGCTGGACTAACATGAACCTTGATTAATTTAAATGAAGATTTGCTGCAAACTGGCAGAAGTTAGATTCTGTGGCAAACTTACCATGCCTCAAGTGTATATTAAACATGAAAACTCTTCTATTACCATATTTTCCAGACTATAAGTCGCACTTTTTTTCATAGTTTGGGCGGGGGTGCAACTTATATTCAGATGCGACTTATATGTGAAATTATTAAAATAGATAATTTCACATCTGTGTTACTGTCACACTGACAACTGCGCGAGGGCGCTCTAGACTTGTGCCAGTATGACAGCCACACGGAAGCGGTGCTTCATCTACCTCCGGAGCAGGCGGAGTTGTTCAGAAGCAACACGGAAGATGAAGAATTCAATGGATTTAGTGATTTGAAGTGAGATGGAGAGTAAACTTGTTAGCTTGTTTTTTACGCTTTAGTCTGATTAACTGTTAATATCTTACGTAAACATACCAGACATATTCAGTTCATTGTCTATGCTTCATGTACGTCTGCATATGTATTACAGTTAACTTGTTTGACCATTAGGTGGCACTGGTGTATTTGTAATACCTGTAAGAAAATTTACTTGACTCGTTTTCTTTTATACATTTCATATTTAATTTCATTTCCCCTTATTTATTTCCACTTCATTTATAAGACCATAAAGGTGATCATTTTTCATTTGGAACAATATTGTAAATGTTTCGTTTATCCTAAATCTAGTTTAAGGTCACAAAAACTACTTTCTGTTTTCCGGTTCAGCCTTTTTTTTTAGCTAATGCTAAGTCTTACCTGACAAAGCACTATTTAAGAAACAATTGAGAAGTAAAATATAAAGTTCATATGCTTATGTTATAGTTTATGTGTTTGCTAGTTCTACGGTGTGAACTGTGATGGAGAGACCACAGTAAACATCAGTGAAAAGAACTCTCATGTCTCTCGTGTTTGTGGACAAGCCGCATATGTTACATTAGCATAACGTATCTGATTAAATGTTAATATCTTACGTTAACATACCAGACACGTATTCAGTTCGTTGTCTATGTGTTAGGTTAGCGTGCTGTACTGATATTCAGCCTGTTGTTCTCTATTTTATTGTTATTATTATAACTTGCCTTTAAATATAAAATGTCTGTTCTTGGTCTCGGATTTTGTAAAATAAATTTCCCCAAAAAATGCAACTTATAGTCCAGTGCGACTTATATATGTTTTTTCTTCATTATTACGCATTTTTTCGCTGGTGCGACTTACACTTCGGAGCGACGTATAGTCCGGAAAATACGGTATATGTTGAACAGTTGTGCTTTCCTTCTTTTGGTAAATGGCCGTGTCCAGCATGTACTGGCAGAGGTGATTTTTGAACCATTCAGTTACTTGCATCGCTCTGTGTTATTTGTGCCTCTGGAATGAAAAATGAATTCAAATATGTCTTAATATTTTATTATGAATAGAAGATTACTCCTACTGTACCTGGCAATATGATTGGTATTTTTGTGGTTCTTGTGTAGAAACTGTTGTAGTAGCACTATTTCACCTGTCTCTGCGCAACTTTTTTCACACATTTCGGAGGCACTCCTTAATAAAACTGATCGCTGGTTGATGACTCCTTCCTGGGGTGAACCCAGCATCCTTAAAATAAAATGAAGAATAAAAAATAATAACAATATTTAATAAAAATATTAGTGGTTAACAAAACAGTATGCAAAAAATTTAAAAAAAAATTAAATAAATAGTTGATCATTAACTCCCATAGCCTGTGTCTTGGCTGTCCCTTAGAATAGGAAACTGCTCAATAATAGATAATGCCATGCCAGCCTTTGTTCCAGATGTTGGACTGAAAGACAATAAAATAAAATTGTTATAATAAAGTTTTAGTAACAGTACACAGTGCTAAAAAGAAAGACTTGAGAGTAGAGAGATGTGAAGATGATTTGGTTGATAGATAATTGTGATTATTCCTGTCACAATATAAATATAAGAACTAAAAAAAAATAACGCAAATAAGCAAAAGTACATTTACTTAAAGCAAGGGTAGTAACTGCTAACACATATGTTTAGATCACCATGTTACCTTTTTTTTTGTTTTGAAAATGCTACAAAAAGAAAAAAAAAAAAACAATGTAGTAACAGGTTTGTACTTTTGTTTTTGACACTCTGAGTCTTCTCTCCCTTTTCCCTCCGTCTCTCTCTCCCTTCAGACTGCCATCACAACACAGTCAGCGAAACTACTGCACATCACATCAGGTTTTTCAGAGTGTACAGTTGTGTATCATGCTTTGGAATTGTCATGTGGGGGCATGGGCTTGTGGGCTGAGTATTAGACAGAATTTTACAGCTAACCATAAGGAGGGTTTGAATAGGGCCCGGGAGAGAACACTAAAATATTAATATTGCATAAAAAATAAAAATAATATTGCATCATACTCCCTCTATAAAGTACTAGACAATGGGACTTAAAGATCATATTGGTGTTTGATTATGGAGTCAATAACCTTGAGTAAAATAGTGATGTTTCTTTCCCAATACTGTAGACTGAAATTGAATTTTGTAACATCCCTATTTGAGAGCAAATTTTAAAACTATGACAAACAACACTGTAACAATTCTGACTAACTGCAAGAAAATGTTGAAACGCGTACACATACTCACTCCAAAAGACTTAACTGTGCCTGTGAAAAGTGGAGTTTCGACCCGAATCCCATACATTTCCAAATCCCGGATCTCACTCACAATCGGCTCAAGCACAGCATTTAATCCATAGATTTTTGCATCTTCTGATCTATACACAGTCGATAAGAAGTGGGAGAAGTGGGGCTTGAAAGGTACTCTGATGACAAACACTTAATGGTGAAATAGACTTAGCCAAGCTTGTGCACTGTAGTAACAGGGGAATGGACAACTCTGTAGCAATTAGTGTACTGGAGAAAAAGAGTGTAGCATTTTTAAAATCTTGTAGAGCAGTAAACTGACACCACCACTCAAAGATTTTTCCCATAGTTCCTGGACTTTCCAGGACAACCTTTAGCATGGGTTTCAAAGGAACATATTGGAAAGTGTCTCGAACAGCAACTTGTTTGACAGTTCCTATTTCTCTACCAGTTTCTTGCATGTAAGAACAAGCAAATGTGCAAGCTCTGGCTGAATAAAGTAGCCAGATTGCAAAAAAATACTTCATTTGTCTGTGTTCTGACTCAAAGCCTCTGCAGTGGCTCAGCTGTAGCAAAAAGTTTCAAGTAGCTCCTGAGATTTTGGAGTATGTGGTTGGTTTCTTTTAAAAAAGAGACAGTTTTGCACTTCAGATGACCAACAATATCCTTGATCAGATTGGATGTGTTTTCTACAACAGTCCTTGTACCAGAGGTGAGACCAAGTCGTTGTTTTGCAAGACTCAAGTAAGTCTCAAGCCTTTGGTCTCAAGGCCGAGTCAAGTCCCAAGTCAAAGACAATCAAGTCCAAGTCAGTTCCTAAGTCAATGGCCCACAAGTTCAAGTCCAGTCCAAGTCCTCTGCTTTGAGTTTCAAGTCATTTCAAGTCAGAACAGAATTGTAGATATGCTACTTTTTCCTTTTTAAAAGCCTTGACAAGACCTTAGTGTGAATCATTACTGCCATAATCCAAAAAAATAAGATTTGAAAGTGCTTAATAATAGTTATTTTGTCATGTAGTTGGCACAGAAATGGAGCAAGGATCATGGTCTATGTAGTTCCCTCAGTTTTTAACTGTTGCAGCAACAAAACAATGCATTTAAGGGAAGGAAAAGGAGCTTGTAATCAAATACCCAATATCACTGTGAGACATTTGAGTATTTCAGTTATTGTTACATCGCCAGTCATAAAGAGAGAAGTGGGGAGGGACATGTTCCAGTTTGTTCCTGTAAATTAAGCATCCAAAGTATCAACAGTAAAGAGAAAATTGTTTCTATTGTTTTTCAAGCATCAAGTCATCTGAA
Organism: Periophthalmodon schlosseri; assembly: GCA_000787095.1. NCBI lineage: Eukaryota > Metazoa > Chordata > Actinopteri > Gobiiformes > Gobiidae > Periophthalmodon > Periophthalmodon schlosseri. Next base: position 2,027 of record KN468993.1, on the reverse strand, counting down.
GTTACAGAGCTCAATCCAAGTCAAGTCCTGAGTCACTGGCCTTCAAGTCCAAGTCGAGTCCCAAGTATTAGTGCATTTTATCAAGTCAAGTCTCAAATCCTCAAAATAGTCAAAGTCACAAGTGGTAAGTCCCTGCCTCTGCCTTATACTACTCAGTGTTTGGAAGGACTTGGACTTTAACCTGGCCAAGAAGAGAGCCACTTTGTCCTGAATTTGTACCCCTCTAACTCATCCCGTACATCCACAGAATTGTCATGGCAGTCTAATGGACAAGGGACACTAACAGACTGATAAACAAAACTATCACCAACATCATCTGGACAGAATTCTTGTGTTTCATCAACAAACTCAAGAGCATGGTTAACTTTCCACTATCCCCATAATCTTGCTCCTTAGTAGACACCGATGCATATTCCACGCACACCCATCGATGGCCATAAAATTCTCTGGACAACTTCTATATGAGATTTTTTAGGTTTTTGAAGTTCACCAACTCCAGCCCTACACAGCCACACCAAATTTGTCAAAATAGTTTTTAAAAACAGTTTCTTTTATTGCAAAAAAATGACATAATGACATAACTATTTTATTCCAAAATGGAGAAATCTGATCACTGATAGATAGTTCTTTGTAGTCTGACATATGTGTCAGGCTACATGTATTGTTATTGTTTAAGTATTTAGTGTTTATGTATTGGGTAGCACTTTAAAATAGGGTCTTGGACTTACTAGGCACTTACGGTGGTAATTAGTAGATACTTGACTGGTAATTTCGGTGGCAGTTACAGTAGTAGTTACTGGGGTAGTTAAAGTGGTACTTGTGGTGGTACTTTGGCTGGTAATTATACTGATACGTACCAGTACATTCATGGTACTTATACTGATACTTATTGATACATCCTATATAGCTAATAGTGGTACTTAGTGGTACTTACTGTGGTACTTATAGTGGTACAAGAATTGATACTTGCACTAATAATTATTGGTACTAGTACTGGTACTTATAGCAATATGTCATATTAAGTGAATGGTTAATTATAGTGTTAGTTACAATGGTATCTCTAGGGGGATAGTGGTGGTGTTATTGCACTTAGAAAAAAGATTAGTATAGTATAATACACAATATTAAAGCATATGCTGTTATTAGGCATATGAATCTTTGATTTCATGATATGTTAATAGAAAATACACAAGCCAAAACATTGTCAGAACAGAAACACTTTATTATCACAAATTTCACATTATTACAACAATCAGACTGAAAAGAAATTTTCAATAATAACAAAAACAAATAAATTTTACTTTTTAAATGTACATGACAGTGATACATATTGGTATACTTTAACTGGTACTTCATTGAGTGTTCCATGGTACTTACTGGTAATTGTATTGGTAATTACTGTGGTAGTTAATAGCGATACCGGACTGTATTTTAAAGCGAGACCTTGTGGTAGTTACTGTAGTTATTGCTGGTACTTTCTGTAGTACTTAATCTAGTTTGTACTGGTAATTACTGTAGTAGTTAACAGTGAGACCGGACTGTATTTTAAAGCGAGACCTTATGGTAGTTGCACTAGTAATTACTGGTACCTTCTGTAGTAGCAAAAAATAAATACTGGTACCACTCTGTAGTACTTACTATTACTTGTACTGTTAATTACTGTGGCAGTCAACATCAATACCAGGCCATACCGCTGATACTTACCATGTATTGTACTTCTTACAGAGGGTGGTAACTAATAAAAATAGTAGTCCATATTTTAAAATGGATCCATTGTGGTTAGTGATACAAACAGTACTCACTGTAGAGTTACATGAAAGTTTGCTCTATTTAATGCAAGAATGAAACTAATATTCCCCTCTGAGCTATAAATACAGGGCAAAAAGTTCATGTTCATGCTTACGTATGGCCGGGCACAGTCACACTGAATTCATTTTTCTCAGGGGTTATTCTGTGTTTCTTCATAGCTTCAACTTCTTTCATCTTCAGTCTCTCAGAAGCAGCATGTGGACAGTGTGACTACTCAC
>JACM01036888.1:0-13729 GCA_000787095.1 Periophthalmodon schlosseri | reverse complement strand
ATTTTAATCAAAGGAATAAAAGGAAAGTATATAATCAGAAACATAGAAGCTGTGCTCACCAGTGGTGTAGTGGTTTAAAGCAGTTATATGTCTTTACCCCCTTTCTCTTCATTTCATGCTACAACTATCAAAAAACAAAAAAAACAAAAAAAAACTTGAAAGCTGTTTTTTAATTGGTTGTATTTTTTGTAAACATGTATTTTTGGGACAGAAGCAATCTTTTCTTTCTGATTTGAAATGTAAAATTCTGCTTGTATATAGAAATAGTTCCATCTTTTCCATCTTTACCCTCCTTTCCTAGACAACTCCACATACACAGAGTAGTTTTTGTAAATAGAAAAATAGGTCTTTTGTAGCTTTACAATAATAATCATTTTGGTTGGATGTAACATCTCATTGATGATTTAGACAAAATAATAATACTGATTCTTGAATTTCAGAATCATAACTTAAAAATTTCAGAATCATAACTTAAAAACTTCTAAAACATAATAATATCTGAAGGTAAGGTGTAAGAAATGCAACTAAGGTTCAAATATTTAATGCTGTCCACATCAAGCTTTTGTCACTTAAAGACATACTCAGAATGGTAAGAAAGTGACTAAACCTTTTACTCAAATAAGAGTACTTGCTATCAGAAACCAGAAAGTACAAAATGAGAGTACTACCCACCTCTTATGACAGCATCTTAAATGGGTTTTAAAAGTGTCTCATTTCTTCTTATTAGTGATACTATTTTGTATTCAGTGCAAGATTTGGATCTTCAGCTAAAATTGCTTGTTATCCTGAACTGTTGCTTTGGCACTGATAAAATGCCAGTATGAAAGTTTTGGAGATTGTTGCTCACTAAATAACCCCGTGATGGCATGCACTCGTGATTTCAATGAAAAATTTGGCAATAATACTTCTGACAGCATATTTTTCAGTAATTAAGTTTTTTTTTGTATTTGTCACTTTGCTCCTTCAAATAAAAAACATCAAAACTTCATGAAAAATATAAGATTAAATGAGCTTTTTGCTTGTCACCCAGCTCAGACCAATGGATGCTGGAGTAGGATTTAGCGTCATACAGGGTGTAAGAGGAATAAATGAAGGTCAAAATAACAGCTGTTGAGCGGCTGCTTGTTGCTGTGGTCTGTGGTGCTTGTCCTGGCACCAATCCCCGAACCCAGAGGCGGACGCCGGAAGTAAGGGTTGACGTCAAGCTGAAGAAGGAATCCTATCAAGCCTTGTTGGACTCCTGAGGCAGCTGACAGGTACCGGAGGGCCAAGCGTGCCACAGCTCTTGTTGCAGAGGCAAAAACGCGGGGTTGAGAGGAGTTCGGGGAGGCTGGGTCGGGTTGCAGCAGACTGTGAAGCGGCTGGGATGAAAACCAGCTCCTCCAAATCCAAGGCTATGTTTCTCAACTGGAAGAAAGAGGCTTGCTATCCAGGTGGGTGGAGAGTCCCTGCCTCAAGTGGAGAAGTTCAAGTATCTCACAGGTGAGGGAAGGATGTAGCGTGAGAATGACAGATGGCTCGTTGCAGCATCTGCAGTGATGCAGTCACTGGATAGGACTGTTGTGGTAAAGAAGGAGCTGAGTCAAAAGGCAAAAATCTCGATTTACTGGTCAGTCACTGTTCTTGTCCTCACCTGTAGTCTTTAGCTCTGGGTAGTGACCGAAAGAATAAGATCACGGATACAAGCAGTCGAAATGACTCCGCAGGGTGACTGGGCAAGAGATTCCAGGCATGTTCCGCTGAAAGGAGACCCTGGGGAAGACCCAGGACACACTGGAGGGACTATGTCTCTCGGCTGACCTGGGAACGTCTTGGGGTCCCCCCGGAGGAGCTGGAGGAAGGGAGGGAAGTCTTGGAGTCCCTGCTTAGACTGCTGCCCTCGCGACCCAGTCCAGCATAAGTGGAAGAAGATGGATGGATAATTTGCATTTGTTTGTCCAGTTCCGGGAGGCTCCAGGGAAAATCCAGAACACGCTGGAGGGACTATGTCTCTCAACTGGCCTGAGAACACCTCGGGATCCCCCCGGAAAAGCTGTAGCATCCCTACTCAGACTGCTGCTTCCACGGCCCGGGCCTGGATAAAGCGGAGAAAATGGTAGTACTCAAACTTTCTTCTAGTTAAAGGCAGGATATGTGGTTTTAATGGTTTAAAAAATAATACAATTACAACTAAACCTGGACTGCCAGTGCCTGCATACAGGGCATGTTTTGATTGGTGCACTTTAGAGAGGATTGGTATGTTCCCAAAGTGTTTCCACATCTCAAGTACACCATATGGCCTGTTTGGGGGGTCTGAAATGGACCCTGGGGAGTACTAGCTTCCAAAGCTGGCATGCTTTGGCTCCTGGATCACTTTAGCTAAGGATGGGTGTTAATAAGTTTATATCAACCCAGAACAACATTTATTACATTCCATTTTAAAATTACATGTAAGAAAAACATTGGGTCAGTCTGCCAGCTAGGTTGCGCAGTTTTAGGTTACGAAGTAGTATGTCATGCTACATTCAGACCTCTCTAGTTGGGCGCCTTTGCACTTGAGGGCAGATGCTTGAAACACGATGATGCACTGCAAAATGAGCAATTTAGTTTGATACCTGGGGCATAAACACTACATGCAAAGTCTATGGGGGAAGCAAATTCAAATTTGTGTGGGGGGAGGAGGGGCACCAGACCCTATTAAAAAAGTTCAGCATTTAAAAATAGTGTCTGATCTCCAGTGGACTGTCACACATGTGCTTTTAATCAGGGTAAAAGTTTCTAAATCATCTAATCAATTCCTCTGCAGCTTGCTTGGATCTGGTCCCTGTAGAGTATAGGTATGATCAGATGACTAAAAGCCCCAAGGTGTCAAACAGGGCAAACCCTCATGTTCTTCTTCGGCTGTTTTTAATCTGCAAATGTCCTGTTATTTTCAAGGTATAGCTCAGACCCAGATTGAGTTAATGGAGGGGCAGTCCTGTGCAAAACTTTTGCATTAACAAATTAGTTTTTCACAGATTTAACCTTCCTTCACTGGAGCATAATCAATATCTTGCATCTTTCAAAAGTGCGCTGATGGAGAAACTCACTACTTTCATTTGTATTCTCCCAATTGCTTTGCTTCAAGGCTACTAGAAAACATGTAACTCTCACAACAGAGATAATATATGTGAATATACCCTCTGCACTGTCATTTTTATGCAAATTTGTTCAACATTGTAAAGCTAAGTATAGACTGGAGACCTCTACCTCTACCCAAGCCAGCCTTTGGCACAGGAAATTACGCCGGCATATCAAATGAATCGCTCTTATAATTGAGGTTAGCCTAGCGCCAGTATAAATACAATTTTTCACATGCTAAACAGCCATATCAATAGTTGGTGAGCATGAGTATGTTTGCAAATGCGTCATTACCTCATGCATACCTAAATATAGCATGAAGGGATGAGGTCTGTATGTGGTCTTTATAGAGAATTATGCTTTGCCCAGTTTCTTTGTGACATGGACCGAATATCTATGCATATCATTAATTTTTAAGAATGATATGATTAACACATGAATAATCTAGCTGAAATAGAGTTATGCAAATAGAGCTCCAAATAGATAAAATTTCTTAAAATTAGATTGACCTAGTGAAAGCATATAGCAAGCAGCTAATATGTATTATTGTTGAAACATTTTGTACACTATATCACTTATATATTTTAGCTTGAAAGATTGCAATCATGGGGTTCACTAAATGAGCTTTTGGGGGGTGCATATTCAAATAAAATTATATTTATTGTATAGTCCTCTGAATGAACTTTTATATCATTCTATAGTACATGGTCTTCCCCAGGAACTCCAGCTTCATTCCATTGCCCAAAACACCTTTGTAAATTCTAAATTTAAACTTGTGAATGGTTTGAATCATGGTTTCTTGGTTACAGACAATATCAAAGGCCCAAGTTGGATGTTTCCCATTAGCAGAGGGGACTATGGCGGACCTCTTAGCCTAATATTATTCCCCAGAGACTAAGTAGAACAAAAATGGGATATTGTATTATCATAAACATTCAACGGTTATTACAAATCAGAGTTGTATTAATGCAATTATTATTATTTTTGTTTGTGAAAGACATACAAGCAATATAAGGTATGTATTTTCAATTAATAGAAAAGCTCTTTGGTTGTGGTCAAAAGGAAAGAAACTGCTTGAGGGACAACTGCAGTGAGTTGATTTCAAGGATCACAGTTGTTTGGTGTAAAGAGCTAATTTACATTTGTAGGCAGAGTCAATCCAAATGTCTCCAAAAGTCATTCCAATTACTCAAGTCTGTGATCATAGCTCTGTCAAAGTCTAGGGAGAGCAGCCTATTATGACAAGCAGTAGACACCTGACTCTGAGAGTGACAAATCCAAATTAACTTTGGATGCAGTCACTACACTCTCTACAGATTGTTTATGACTAAATTCAATAGTAGAAATTGTATCAAATGTTTCAAAGGTAGTAATCTGGACAAATGTTTTTTGAGCTACCGTACCATTAGGGTACCAATCAGAAGCCACTACAAGACTGAACATTTTAACATACAGCTGGAAGGTTAAAGAAAAACAGTAGACTTTAAAATATAAATGATGCAAATTAGGACACCCTTAAAATTTAATCCCTAAACTCTGTTGATGGGGAGAGATGCTTGTAAGGCTTGTTGAAATTTTTCAGCAAGTTTAAGTAGCATAAACTCATACAGAACCAGCTAACAATAACTTTCCTTTATTCTGTACTTCCTGTATACAATTTGTCATTCTGCGCAGTACTGAGAATAAAACTGAATAAGTGAACCAATGTGTACTTGACTTGAACCATCACACAAAAGCAAACAAAGACAAAGGTTTAGCTGACCGTGGCATGGCAATCTAGCCAAGAGGGATACTCCCCTTTCTGATACAAGACAAGAAGACAAGAGCACTCAGTGAAAGCACACATATTTCTACCACAGTGTCAAAAACTGTCAAAAGCATGGAGTGAGATGGGAAGTTTGGAGGCATAATGATAGAAAGCCAAAGGGCAGAAGCTGCATGTGTTTCATTGTTTTTTGAGATATATAAACATGCATTTGGAACACTGCAGTGCCATTAACTGAAAACCCTGGGTCAGTAGTGTATTTGACAGATGAATGGCTCCTCTATAGCCTCATTTCCACTGGCACGGTTCACTTGGGGCCGCCTTGGAGTAGGTCTGTTTGGTGCATGGTGCAGCCCATGCGTTTCCATGTTGGGCCGGGCTCTGCTCCATGAGACACTGATGTCACCCAAAACATAACAAAAGTTTTCTTAATAAATAAAATCTAAATCATATTTGAATTATAGTTGGAATCATAAAGCCGATTTCAGCAATTCACAAAAAGACGTTTACTTTATGGCTCTCTGAAACGTGGCTAAAGCTAGCATAAACACAAAACTACTTCTGGTTTATCGTCAGTTTTTTCTGTATTTATGTCATTTCTCTGCTCCTCTACGCTGCGTCTTAACCTCTCTTTATCTAATGCAGTGGGTTTGGCTCATGTTAGATGCACTACGTACTGGAAATATTATATTTTCAATTTTTATTTGCGACTGCAGTGCACTGATAAACAGGAACCAGCTGTTGCATTCATGCTTTGTATTACTATGCATATCGGCTCAACATATAAAGTTGCCATAACTGGAAATAGGGTGGTTTATCACAAGATCAAGTCAACGTTTGGTGAAATATTATTTTCTCTTTATATCTGCTTTTTCCCATCTTGAGTCTGCATTCTCTCTTGCCCAGTCATCTTGTTTATTGTTTAGAAAGGAGATAGATCCATGGGGCCAGCACGGCCCCATGGATCTATTAAAATAACTGGATAGGGTATTACTAGCATAGAGCTGTCGAGTTGGATTTGTCGCCACTCATTGATACAACAACGAAAAAAATCCCTCCTGCCCAGAAAGGATTTTTTCTTATAGACCACAATGTAATCACAAACTGCTCATGTTTGGCTGACAGAGCACCTACAACTTTCACAAAGGTCCAGTTTTGTGGCGATTTTTGCCTATTTTCAGATCATAAACTTTTTCTCAGCTCAAAATCCGTCTGTTGTCTTAAAAAAACGCTTTGTAATCGTGAGCTTCAGCTACGTTCTGTGTCCACTCTAGGTAAGTTCAAGCACTGATTGGTGAGAACGGTCACGTGGTACGACATGAATGAGCATGTGAGCGATGTGAGCGAGCCGAACTGTCATGAACGAGCCGCAGGTATAGGATATGGTTCAGAAGCGCCCTTAAAGCATAAACATTATAATTTAGGATTTATTTATTATTACCTTGCGTCCTTTGAGGCCGCTCCACTCGCTCTCGTCGGGCAAAGTCTCATGGGGGGTAGCTCGGCTCTGTGCATGGTCAATAGGCAGGGCAGGACCTGATGTACCTAGCCACTAAAGGCTAAACCCGGGACCTGCGCCATTGAACACAGCCCATTGACTTCAATGGGTGGCCATGTTTAGGCCCCAGGGCTTGGCTGGCCCCCTCTGGGAGCTAGTGCCCTCCAGGGTCCGCTTCAGACCCCTCAGACAGGGCGGTTCACTTTAGACAGTGGAGACACTTGCAGCCCGTACCAATCCGCTCCAAAGCGAGCCAGTGGAAATGAGGCTTATAGTCACAGCAAACATAACTTGGGCGTGGGTTTGTTTCTGCTTAATTTGTTATTCTCAAGGTGATCCAAAACAGCACCTCAGGCCAACTGTGTGAGCTACAAAACCAGTAAGCCCTAAAGTGAAGATTTAAATATTAGGGGTGGGACGACATTTTGGCATAATATATAATAAATACATTGATTCAGTTCACAACAATTTCTTTATGCTGTTACAAACCTTTTGTAACTATAGCTTCTCAAGAGGTGTAACTCAGCAAAGTTTACCTTTTTTGCCCAATCCAAATGTAATAACATAGGGGAAAAATCTCACAAGATCATCTCTTGTAAAAACATGTAAAGCGAATGTCATGTGCCCTCATCTACACTCTTATATAATTCTTTAAGGATAAAGTCTCTGCTCTTAGTCTGCCACTGCTCAGTGTTGTGGACCTTGTAGCTCCACTAGATATTATTCCATTATTATTGTTTCTCTGTTCAAGGACATTTTTGATTCTATTAGACCTTATGTTGCTAATGTTGTGAACTTGTATCTGATGTCTGGTTGTTTTCCTACTGTCCTGAAACATGCTGTGGTCCAACGTCATCAAAAAGCCTAATCATGACCCAAATATTCTTTCTAACTTTAGACCCATCTCAAAGTTGCCCTTTCTGTCTAAGATGTTTATGTGATCCCTCAGTCATCCAGGTATGATCCATAGTAAAAAAAAAATTCAAATCTATCAACTGGACAAAAAGTTGTTGGAGTGAAGATGTTTTGCTGCTTATTCAAGCCACTTTGGTCACAGTTTTGGTCAGATTGCTGTGGACACTGACTTATATCGCTCTGAAGGAAGGAGCTAACTAGTTCATTAAAACTAGCGAACGAACTGTAAACAATGGGTGTGTTAGTTTCAGTGTAGTTAGCTTCTCTCTTCAGATAGATATAAGGCAGTGTCCACCAGCAATCTGACTTTAATCTTAACAAAATTGGTGAAGAATTCCAATTTAGTTTTAAATTCCACTACTGTACCAAAACAACTCTTAGTTTTTAATGACCTGTTTTTAACTGTTGACTCTGGGAAATCCACAGTTCTTTTGTTTTTAGACTTATCAGCTGCCTTCAACACGGTGGATCACAGCATCCTTCTGTCCCGCCTGGAGACATGTGGGCATTAAGGGTACAGCACTATGTTGGCTTTGATCCTATCTGTCAGACAGGAGTTTTTCTGTGAACCTAGGACAGTACTCCTCCTCTGTGTGTCCCTTAGAGTACATGTCTGTACATGCTTCCCCTGGGTGATGTTTTTAGAAACCCCAATGCCACATTTCATTGTTTTGTAGATGACATTCAAATATATTTGCCAGTGACCACCAATGACAACTAGACCACAATCAAAGCTCTGCAGGACCATCTCAGGGATGGGTAGACTTGGCTGAGCACTAATTACCTGAACTTAAATTAAAATAAAACTGAGACTGTGGTGTTTGGCCAAACTAACCCACTCCTTGGGAATGACAGTGTGATTGGTTCTCTGTCCTCTTATTGTCGCCCTGCAGTGAGGAATCTTAGGGTCATTGTGGGCGCTATGTTCAAACTGGACAAGCACATTAGCTCTGTCATAAAGTCCAGCTTCTTTCAGCTGAGGCTCCTTGCCATAGTAAAGCCCTACCTTCCACAGGCAGATTTTGAAAAAGCAATCCATGTATTTGTAATGTTGTGTCTGGATTATTGTAATTCTTTGTATGTGGGGCTGGACCAGGGCTCCCCAGCACTTACAGAATGTCCAGAACACTGCAGCTTGTCTGCTGACAAAATCTAAGAGACATCACGCCTGTGCTGTGCAACCTGCACTGGCTCCCTATTTCATATCGGGTTCAATTCAAAATGTTACTGATTGTGTTTAAATGTCTGTTCACTTTATTTGAAGGAGTTACTACATCCACCCAGAGCACTGACGTCAGTTGACCAGCTCCTGCTGGTTGTGCCCAAAGCCAGGCTCAAGACCAGAGGTGACAGAGCTTTTTCTGTGGCAGCGCCCAGACTATGGAACAGCCTTCCTCTGCATGCCAGATCCTCTCAGTCTTTAACACAGTTTAAGACTAAACTGAAAACCTACGTCTTCTCTTTGGCATTTAATACTAGCTAGACAGGATATCTTGGTCTTTGATTGTTCTTTTCTTATGCATCGTGTTATCTGTATATTTGCTTTTTGTTGACTTTTATGTGAAGCACTTTGGTCAGCTTAAGTTGCTTTAAATGTGCTATATAAATAAACCTGAATATTTTTTTCTTCTTTTCTTTCTCACTGAGTTGCATTATAATATACTGTAAAATGCAACTTAAGATTAAACACAGCTTTATGTTTATTGCACCATTTGTTGTGCATTTATTTATTTTTGACCAAGATTCCAAAACATCAAACACTGACTTATATTACGACTAAAGATGCAATGTGCAATGCATCTTTAGTCGTAAGATTTTTAATCTCTCCCCATCTCACCTATGATCTACAGTTTTGACCTATGACAGATTTTTCCACAATGAGTGAGTGACTTTTCATCTCAGATGGCCAAAAGTACTTTTCGAAAATGATTGCTGATAATGTTATGATTTACTGGGGTTTTGATAGAATTGTGAAGTAGAGTCTGTGAAAAAAATCAATAATAGAACACTTCTTTATAAAACATGACCCTGACCTACTTTATGTGTTTGATTTGCATGGGGAAATATTGCAGCTTGAAGACAAACAGTGACTGACACAATGAAAAGGCTATATACCTTTAATGTTTATGAGTAGTGTCAAGGATAAATTAACCTAAATTTCTGCATTCTAAGAGATGTCCTTTGTCTGATTGTCTGAATGTGGGAATATAAAACATTGCAAATCTGGCCCTTCAAAACCTCAACCGTATGTCTTGAAGTTGAGAAAAGTGTCTCTGCAGAAATATAATTGTGTGGGTGGTGCACATTGTGCCAAGATACATTAAGCTTTACCCTTGACGGACATGCTGTGAGACTTTGATGTGGATGCGGTTATCACAGCCTGCATTCGCTCCAGTCCAATCATGTGGCGAGCTAAGGTGAAAAAAGCCCCCTTGCCTGCGCATATGGTGTCAGTAGAGGTGGGAGGGAGAGTCAGGGGGGTATGTGCGCTGCGGTGGTGGGAGGGGGTCCACGATATAAACAGACACACAGCAGTGAGTGCACGGAGTAGCAGAGCGGAGAATGGGAGAGGAAGACGGAGAAAAAGGCACTGAGGGATATGGGATCTGGGCTTATTTTAGAGCTTTTTAACTTGAGTGCTCTCATGTAATGCTGAGCACAATGGACCTGCAGCTGAACAGTAGCGTTATCCAAACCCTGGCTCCGGAGCCCTGTCAGGCGGAACTTGTGCGAGAAGACCGGACCGAGAACTGCTCTACTAACAACCTGTCACTGCACTGCTGGCTGCAGCTGCTCACCAAGGAGTCCACCATGGAGTTCCAGGGAGACAGCTCAAGCCTGGTAGTACGTGTCATGATAGCATGCGTGTACTCCATAGTGTGTGCTCTGGGGCTGGTGGGCAACTCTCTAGCTCTTTACTTGCTACACTCACGGTACCGGCAGAAGCAATCATCCATTAACTGTTTTGTGATGGGACTGGCCATAACAGACCTCCAGTTTGTCCTGACTTTACCCTTTTGGGCAGTGGACACAGCCCTGGACTTTCGTTGGCCTTTTGGTCGTGTCATGTGTAAAATAATCAGCACAGTCACCACAATGAACATGTACGCCAGTGTCTTCTTCCTCACAGCAATGAGCATGGCACGCTATTACTCCATATCATCGGCACTGAAGATGCACAGCCGGCGGGCAGCAGCAACCAGAGCCAAGTGGACCAGTCTGGGCATCTGGGCTATTTCCTTATTGGCGACTCTGCCCCATGCCATCTACTCTACCAGTGTGCAGGTGTCAGATGAGGAGCTGTGCCTGGTGCGCTTCCCAGAGTCAGGCAATTGGGATCCACAGCTGCTTTTGGGTTTGTACCAGCTGCAGAAAGTTCTGGTGGGGTTTCTCATCCCACTGATCATAATCTCCGTCTGCTACCTGCTCCTGCTGCGCTTCATCCTCAGCCGGCGCATCACAGGGACAGCGGGACCTGAAGTGGAGCAAGGCAGGCAAAGCCGCCGCTCCAAAGTCACTAAATCCATCATCATTGTGGTGCTGTCATTTTTTCTGTGCTGGTTGCCCAATCAGGCATTGACTTTATGGGGGGTGCTCATAAAGTTTGACCTTGTACCCTTTAGCAAGGCTTTTTACAATGCCCAAGCCTATGCTTTTCCTCTGACAGTGTGTCTAGCTCACACTAACAGCTGCCTCAACCCGGTGCTATATTGCCTGATCCGCCGTGAGTTTCGTGCAGGACTTAAGGGACTTCTTCTTCATGCCACTCCATCCGTTAGAAGACTGACTCATTTGCTGCCACGCAAGGCCAAGGTGGCTGAGGCACCGCCTGTTCTTGTGCTAGTCCAAATGGATGTCTGACATTACTGATGTATAACACATTATATACATATTTACACATGTATATCTATGTAAGCTGTGACTGACTGACTTTTATACAATAGTAATGGACTACCTATTGGGATTTGCCCTACTTTTACTACCTACTCCGAAGCTCACACAACGCAACACATTCTGTTTATTCTCTTGTCTACAGAAATTACTGCAATGTGAAGCCTAATATCTGTACAAGCCCTTTAAGAACACTTGCCCTATACAATGTTAGCAGCATCAGCCCAGGCACTTTTTAAAGAAACTGACTGGGAGGAGGTAAGGAAATAAAAAACAAAAAAATAGAGCTTCACTATGAATGTGTTTAAAAATGATAAGGCCAGCACCAAAGAGGGCGGTGTTAAGCTTGGTCTATAATAATATTTTAAAAGCCTTGCAGAAAGAGAACAATTACAAAACATTACCTGTTCCTGTGTGTAAGAGGACTCTCTATTCTCTTTGAAGTAGAACTTTTTAGCATGACATGAAAGTGACATATCTGTACATATGAGATCAGAACTGACAACAAATTAGAGAAAGAAGAGCAGAGTTAGCAACTGCACCAGAATATTGAAACCTGTCAGTCTCATCAAGTTGATTTGTAAAGACATCATAGCAAGAATACAGCAACGTGATCAAAGGAAAAAGGCATTGGCATGAACATGGGCATGTATCAGCGATTGCAATCTTTTTGCACAATCTCAAACAAGTCAATTTACCAACAGTTTACTGGAATATATAATTAGTGAGATAAATGTGAAGTGTTAAGATGCAGAGCAGCATTAAAAGGAACAGTTTTAAAACGTGTGCTCATATTTAAAAAGGCAAAAGAGGTTACAAGAATAAGTGACAAAAGCCAGCCTTGAATAAAGGTAGATCTGAATATGAGCTGTATAATGTCAAGTTATTCAATATTTGAGTTCCAATTTCTTTGTCCCTCTAACACATCTCTGTTTTGGTATGAGCAACAAAAATATACTGATGTAGCAATGTGTTAAATTGTGTAAACATTATATTCATATTTACTTGTATTTATCTTTACTGGTTGTCATTAGCAGAAAATAGTTTTTGTTGATTTAAAGAAGATATTGATGCACTGTAAATGTATTAAAGTAAATAAACTAGTCCCCTCTTTAAAGGTGCACTAGGTAACTTTTCTATAGGAAGGTCTGTTTGTCTTCATGGAGATGTTATAGCTTCACTTACAATAGTATGGCAGTATGGCATTAAAATTTTCTCCATGGAGACAAGCAGGTGACGCCACATTACATGCCAGACCTGCGGAGAGGCAAGTCTACTTACGGCATGTTTTTCTAGATTTTTTTCTAGAAAAAAATAAAATAAAATAAATAAAACAAGCAGATAATGGATCCCCCACCAGAAAAGTTATATAGGGCACCTTTAATTTAAAGAAAAACAACCTGTTATGTTAAAATCACTGCAGCACAGATGTAATCACACTGTCCATTTTATCAATGAGGTTAATTTGCTGTGTCCATGTATGTGCAGAGACACTTAAATCAATATCAACATATCACAAGCAAACAGAAATCTATGGAGCTGCATTAACAGACTGTCTGAGCTGGATCTATTTTCTTTATCTCATCAATGCAGCTCAGCGTCATTTAGCCATATTATAAGCCATAAGTTCATTAGGTTTAGCAGTTAATTGTCCTTAGAGAAAACTGTATATGTAACGCTTGTTTTAATAATATGCAGTTATTGCAGTCATTTGTCATCAATGCAGTAAAACCAATCATTTAATAACATATTATAGCTTTTAATATCAAGCTATATCAACAGAGTAATGTAAATGAATTTACACCTGAGTGACAGTCAGTTTCACTTTACCTCATCTGGAACCAAGTTTACAATTATACACAGGTGCCCCTTGTAGCAATAGGCAGTTGCATATCAGTGAATTGTTGGTTTCATGAATAATAATGGAAATAATAATGAAAAATCTGCTCCTCCTCTTCCTGGATGTTCATATGGAGAGGCACAGACACACTGTGCTCTATGAAAACTGTACTTTGAGTGCAGGTGGTCACTAGTTTTTGCCCTAGGCTCCGCAAATGTGTTGTGACTGTGACATAGCTCAGATTTAATCAATATAGTCAGTGAGAGATGTGGTTAAACCACACAGACTTAATAAGAAGCACCAAAAACATTTCTACTCAATCTCTGTCATTAATGCAACTAACTCTAGATGGTTTGCGTTTCAGACCTTAATTCACATAAAAATAGAGCAGAAAAATACAAAAAATACAGTTGCTTTAACGATAAGTATTAATTGCCCACACCTGTATGACTGCAATAAAGCAATTTCACAGGTGTATTAAATGCTGCCAGGCAATTCACAAACTGGTTAAAGGTTAGCCTCATTCTGGCAACAACAGGCCCCATTGCCAGCAGCTATATGACCGGACATACAAACTCAACATGCCGCATGGAAAATTATAATGCAGACTGCCATTTAGCATTTATGTATTTTCCCTAATAATAGTCATTCCAACTCCATTCAGACCTAGAAGCAAATGTCCTTTATTACTGCTGCCCTGTATTCTTTCCCCGGAAACCAC